>BOSO01003198.1:6393-21640 GCA_018403395.1 Gorsachius goisagi | reverse complement strand
TTGGACTCAACGATCTTAAAGGTCTTTTCCAACCTAAACGATTCTGTGATTTTATATACAAAATGAGCAGAGCTGGGTCCCCCCCAACAGTGTTGCCCTGTGTCGAGACGAAGCGTTACAGCTAGGTGGGAGCCTTGCCCGCACCCATTCCCACGCACGTCAGCCGCACAGAAGCATTAAAACAGAATTGGGTGTTTTATGACCCCTGCGTGGCACACCTAGTCCTCCCGGGAAAGGAAGAGCCCATATACTACTTGCTCCCATCTACGTATTTAATGCTGATAAATCCCAGCATTTACAGCTGCTGTACTGGTGACAAAAGTTTTCAGCTGGTTGCAACTTGATTTGCACCAGTTTTAGGCGGTGGCACGACCTTTACGTCCTAATGTTCTCACGCAAGATTTATGACAAGGTGCTTATGCTCCTACTGACATTTTCGAGTTTAGTGTATTTAATCTCATCGTTCAATAAAGTGGCCCCATAAACGTGTTTATATCCCTTGGCAATAATATCCCAGGGCACGAGAATGCACCAGGCAGCAGAGGACTAAATGGCGCGTAATAATCTTTGGAGAACAAATGTTCCATTAAAAACGAATTTGGAAATGTCTACCTTAATACTATAAGAACCTTAAACTCATTTTCTTGCAAGTATTAAATGAATTTAAGCCCCATATGTTCGTTACATCCACTACAATATTGTGCAAACAAAACCCCAGAGAGATATGGAAGAGACACAGACGCGAGGCGCAGATTTGGCTCCAGTCAGTTAGAAAACCATTGCTCCCCTCTGTTCTTGAAAAATAAGATTAAAACCATTACATGACAAGTTGCGGCTGCACGCTGCCAAGTATTACTGCTCAAGCCATTTACAGTAATTTAATTCACTTGTTCAAAACTAAACGAAATGTTAATGCTTATAATAAGCTTACAGTCCTACTATTTCCATATTTCCAGAAGCCCTACAACTTACTCTGCAGAGCGCTAATAGTGCCGGAGCGTCCCGTTGGGATGGGAAGGTGCCCACCAGGGTGCATGGAGCAAAAAAAAAACCCAGCTCCACCTTAGGTCCTGGGTCCTTCTCACCCACCAAACCACGTGGACATTCTCCCACCATGCTCATCTACATGCCGAGGCTGGAGATGATGCTCAAAGCCTTCCAGACCCCAGCAATCCCAAGGAAAGCGGCCGAGCTCACCAGCATGGTATTTTAACCCGCTCGTTTCACACCTCCCACGTGAGGCCAATCATGGCCATGTCGGTGCAATGCAAAAGCTGCTCTGGGCTTGCAAATACCGAAGAACAGCCCGAGACGTCCTCCTTTTTTAACATGTGCCACGGGAACAGCCTGGGAGAGCTGCCACCACCCTGCTGCTAATGCAGAAGGCACCACCACCCTTCTCCATCATCACCATCAGGGACCATCATAATTTATTACCCAGCTTTGCTTGCCTCAGACACTGGAATTAAAGAGAAGCCCTTGTGGTGAAACCCCCACGACTGCATCCAGCAGAGCTGCATGGGCCACAGCCATCCCAGAGCAGATGAACGTCTGAAGGGTCCAGGACATCCACGCATGTCTTGGGCACCTGGGCATTTCAGTTACCACCAACTATCTAAACACTGCAATTCTCTAAATGTTGTGACGGGCTACTCCACCTAATATTTTAAGGGGGCGATAACCCCGGAGCAATGAAGAGCTCCCCTTCAAGCCAGGACAAGGCCAACAGGTTGCACCCATGCACACGCAAAGCCCACGGGTGGAGGTACACACATGGGAACATGGGTGCAACCAGGCTTGTCTACAGCCAGAGCAAGCTGAGACAAGTCCAGAGACGGACAGATGCCTGCAGAGTGGCACAAGCAAACGGCCCTGCTAAATACATGTCCAGCTCATCTACAAAGCTGCTGAGCTGAAAGGAGGACCTTCCTGGAGAGACAGGATGGGTCTACAGCCAGGCCTCTTGCCTTCAAGCACACTGCCCACCTCCACCCCAATCTTCCCCATAAACACCATTTCAGTTTATTTCAGTGACTTCCATTTGCTTATTTTGAATCTGATTCAAGATTTCTTTTCCCCACCTATTTCCAGCTCCTTCGGACGTCTCCCACCTCTTTGTGGGACACAGTTTGGTGTAGACAGAGCAGTCACTCCTTCCACTCATGAACATCACCAAGGTGGTCATCACACAAGCACATGGGACTTGGCTGAGCTTTGATGACTCTCTTGAGCTTGTTCTGGAGAAGCCTCACTCGCCTCCCATAGCCCTGCTATTTACAGGATGGACATGAAGCCAGTTCTTCAGCGATTACGCTGGCATGCTTACGTACAGTACCTGCAAGAGGCCATTTCTCTTCTCTGCCATTGCTTTTTCACATCTTCAAGCAAACTCAAGAGGAGCGAAAGAGCTACTGTGCCAGAAGGCTACACCCAAGCACCTGGCAGCAGATAGGCTAAAGTCTAACCACAGCCTGGCCACAGAGGAGCTTCGGTTCCTTCCTCTCCCCACCCTCTTCACAAACAAAGAGACATCATTATTTTCATTTTCGGAGCTCAAGCCAAACACAATTTGGTATTTTTCAGAAGAGTGCTCGTTGAGAAGCAGCTGGCTTTAAGGGGAAATCTCATGTTCAAGTCTACAGAGCCCTCCCAGGCCATGTGTCCTCCCATCCCACTAATAATGAAGAGACATAGCACAGAGAAAGGGATTAACACAACATCAGTTCAAGTCTTACAGGTTGTCTTATCCAGAAACAAAGCTCAGGAGATCCTCCAGGTCCTGTGGCACACACAGTCTCATCTAGTGAGCAGCTCATCCGCCCAGGGTTCCAAAGCCAGCTCCATGTATTTTCAGAAAGGCTAGATTTCAGGAAACTCCATGCTCCAGCCCTTGATCAGCAGGGATGAGTCCCACCAGTCCACCCATGACGACTGCAGGAACTCTCCTCCACCATCCCAGTACCAATCTGAGCTGGAACACCTGAAGCTTCCACCACCTACCTACTGACACAGGCATCCCAGAGATGGGCAGTACTAACACACACCACATGCAGTGACAAATCCTGACCGCGACAGGCTGGATGGATTTTAACACTTGCCCAGACCTTGAGGATGAAGCATGACCGGTGGAGAGCATAGCCCAAGGGCACACACAAGGCAGACAGGAGAACCGTGATGATGCAGCCCAACCCTCCCCTACATTCAGATAAAAGCTCCAAATCACTGCAAACCCAGCTCTGTTCCCGAGCTCAGCCCACCTACCTCCTCCAAATATCCTCCTGACTCACGCCAAGCACAGCCACAGCCTATTTTTACCTCTGAGCACACACCGAGAGCCTGCACGTACAAGCAAGCCAGGATGCGGCACATCCAAACTCCAGCTGACAAGACACCACGGCTCGAGCAAACCAGGACTTAGAAATCCCAAATCCCTGACACAAATACCTTTCCAAAAATGTGAAAATTTCACCAACCTCCATCAAAAAGGGGAAATTATCGGCAACTCAGTTTCTCCCCGCCCCCCAACAGATTTCAGGTCTCCCAGCACAGGCTGGGGGATGAAGGGATTGAGAGCATCCCTGTGGATAAGGACTTGGAGATACTGGTGGATGAAAAATTGGATACGAGTCTGCAATGTGCACTCACAGCTCTGAAATCCAACCATATCCCAGGCTGCATCCAAAGCAGCGTGGCCAGCAAGTCAAGGGAGGTGATACTGCCCCTCTGCTCCATTCTGGTGAGACCCCACCTGGGGTACTGTGTCCAGCTTGGGGGCCCTCAGCATGGGAAAGACATGGACCTGTTGGAGCAGGTCCAGAGGAGGGCCATGAACATGGTCAGAGGGCTGGAGCACCTCTCCTAAGAAGAAAGCCTGAGAGATGGGGTTATTGAGCCTGGAGAAGAGAAGGCTCTGGGGAGACCAAGGTGCAGCCTTTCTGTAATTAAAGGGGACTGAGAAGAAAGATGGAGAGAGACTTTTTATCAGGCCCTGTAGTGATAGGGCAAGGGGCAACAGTTTTAAACTGAAAGAGGGTAGATTTAGATTGGACATAAGGAAGAAATTCTTTACGATGAGGGTGGTGAGGCACTGGAATAGGTTGCCCAGAAAGTCGTGGATGCCCCATCACTGGAAGTGTTCAAGGTCAGGTTGGATAGGGCTCTGAGCAGCCTGATCTAATGAAGGATGTCCCTGCCCATGGCAGGGGGGCTAGACTAGGTGATCTTTGAAGGTCCCTTCTAATCCAAACCTTTCCATGATTCTAACAAGAGCCTTTGTCTGGACAGGAGGAAAGGATGCAGTGATGAAGACTTGTTAGCGATCTGCTAGTTCTTCCCATGGAGGACAGTGCCAGCCCTCCCAGGAGCCAGCGATTCACACCCTCAGCAAGCATAGTTTGGGCAACAAAGCACTAAATGGTGATGTCTGTGGGTTTAAAAAAAAAAAAAAAAAAAAAGAACCACCACCAGACCCAAAATCTTGCAGGGCATGAAAGGGACTCCTGACAAACAGTTCCCACATGCTCTCTGAAAAACAACTCGACCAAACCAGGCAGTTGAGGAAGGTCTGTGATCAGCCACATGCTTCTGCGAACATGTTTTGAGACCCCTGAGGGTCAGCACAAGACCAGACCCCCCTTCCCACTGCACGCTATGTGGAAGTCCCCTCTATAACAGCACCTTTGGTCCAACCCTTCTGGGACCCACGCGAGCTCCTGCCCACCACCATGGGATGTTCTCCCTGCACATCTTCCTACCTTGGCATGGGGACCTGCAGAGTGGACTTGCCTTTCCTTTGGTTTAAAAGGGAATGGTCAGCGTTAAGTATTTTATGTAATTTTAAATTTTAAACGGCTTTCACAGAGTTAATCTTCATTACAACCCTCTCAGACAGCTGGTAACCCTGAGCAAGCACGCTGCCACAGCCAGAGCCATATAAATATCCAGACACCCACAGATGCCAATCCGAGGATTGAATTCACTTCCTAAATTCCCCCCCGCCCCCCCCAGACAAAGCCTTGGCAGGAGAGGAAAAATATCTGCTTTGTCATTCGAGGAGTTATGTGCAAGAGCCTTACCAATGTGAGAAATTACAGCCCTCCTGGCGCAGAAACTGGTGCTGGGCTTTGGGAAAAAACAACAACAAAAAACAAAACAAACAAAAAAACCCCCCAAAAAACCACACAAAACCCAAAAAAACAAAAAAAAACCCCAAACATGCCAAAACCCCAGGCTTGGTGTGCTTTTCTACAAGGATGACCCTCCTCTGGCCCACAGAGCTGCCCTGCCTCTGATGCTTGGCCATACACCCTGACAGGCAGGCACAAATCCTGATCCCTTATTAAATTAATCCAGGGGCCACCCAGGAACTTCGACTATGGGATAGTTTGCTAGGTGGGTTTGGTTTTTTTTTTTTGGGGGGGTGGGGTGTGCGTGCTTGTGGGGGTTTTTTGGGGTTTTTTTTGGTTTTTTTGTTTTGTTTTTTTTTTTTTTTTTTTAAGATTTGAGAGCAAGCAAACCAGCTTCCTAGGGCAGCTCCGCGCAGCCCCGTGCATGCTGCGGACAGACGGCTCACGTAGCAACACACGTTAAAAGTGATCAAGCACCAACCTTCAGGCCTGCTAATGCAATAAAGCTGAGGAGCAAGATATGATAAACCTGCACATGATTAGGTTTCCTCCTCTCCAAGCAGAACAGCAGCTTCCCTCGTCTGCATTTTCCAAGGCTCCCTTTCACCTTGAAGCCTTGGTCAGCTCCTGCACACGCCCTTTGGAAACCACACAGCTTACCAAAAGGTCAAAGATGAGTTTGGGGCAAACCTGAGCAAAGCTTTTTAAGTTGAGTAGTTTGAGGAGGATGGCGTTTGGGACTCATTGGATGTCACCCCAAAGCTCCCATGGCAGAGGTTCGCACTGCAGATGAGGAGCTGCTTCATCCCACCCCAAAGCAGAGCATCACGCCCATGTTGGAGCAACCACGGCATGGAACGCCGAGCTCCCGCACAGCTCAGCAAGCTCCAGTGAGGGAACATTCCTGTTTTAAGGCTCAGCAGTACCAGCATCCATATTCCTCGTGGTGCCTAGCACATACCTGCCCCTTCCAATTTAACAAGGTCCCTTTCTGCCCGGGTATCACTTTGCAGAGGTGGACAGGCTGACATTAAAGGACCAGCAGTCACCTGCAGATGCCAGAAGAGAGATTGATTTGGAAAAAAAAAAAAAAACAAAAAACCAACCACCCAAACCACACCACCTTCTGCCTCTCCCTTTTGGCAGGTAGACAGGCATTAATCTCTCATCTCATGCTCTGCCTGCCAGAATCATATTAGGGTTTGCCCGCAAGCCCAGGGCTGCTCCTCTCCGGGTGTAACCGCAATTACCAAATTATGTTAGCAGCAACGGGCACACCTGCCCTTGGGAGGTGCTGCTGCCCATCTCTGCCCTACCTGTGGTCTGGGCACAAAAGCTAGAGGCCACCACAGTTTGAGGCTGACAAAGCTTTTAACCCCATGGCTCCTCCCCCCATGCTTTGCAGATGTGCAGCAGAGACGGAGCCCCCGAGGGTGCGTTTCCACAGCAGCTCCTCTATCCTCACCCTGCCTCCCAGCACGATGCTCCAGCCACCACGCTGTGACCAGTTCTGGAGCCAAACAAAGGGAAAAATAACCCTACAAAAAGAAAAAAACCCAACCCACTACATGACTTTTATCTAATTTACCCATACAAGCACTAAGGAGGGGTCCTAATGTAGCATCCAGTGCCAGGCAGTCACCCTGTAGACCCATGAACGCTATCCCTGCAGATGGGTTTCCTTATTTAGGAAATAAGTTGAGTAGGGAGTGACACCAGGCTTGAGCAAGAACATCTACTGCTGGGTTGTTTCCATGCACTTGCTTCCCTTCATTAGGTGATGGATCTTTAGAAAAGATTACAGTTATGTGTGGGCTTTTTTAGTCAACGCGCTGTCTCTTTAAAAGAAAAAGAATCAAGTAATTTTACTCTGATAAGCATCTTCCAACATCAACCATAAATGAGTATCTGATTCCACGTGAGGGCACACCTGCAATGACCCGAGATGTCCCCATGCACGCTGCCAACACACCGGTTGGTTATATTCACATGGGGATGCTTCAGAGCTGCGGCGCAGGGTCAGGTTCTCCATGACACAGGGCTTTCCAGCAAGGCTCTGGTCTCTCTTCAACACCCTCACCACTTCCTTTGGAGCAGACCAAGCTCAAGCCTAGCCCTGGTACTACAGCAACCAAGCTGCAAGCCAAGGACTATCCCTTATGAATCGCCAGCCAAGATGATCCTGGCTCCCAATGTGATGACAACTGGGCATCCTAGCAGCTGAGCAACCAAGACCCTCAAATCCTGATGCTGCTCGTCTTCCCAGCATCATCCCTCAACTCCCCACTCTGGTTTCAATCCCAAGCCATTTTCAGTACATGCTCCTCTACCTGCAGTCAAGCCTCAGCTCCATCTCAGCTGCAAACAGCTTTTGCAGAACAGTTTATTTCTCCAATTATTTAACCAGAGGCTTCCTGGCTTTACTCTCACCACCCACGGCAATAACATGTAATTACCAGACTTGAAGAAAAATAAAGGGGAAGTGGCATCTCATGCCAGGCCAGTGCTGCCAGGATCTGTTCTTCCATCTTTCAACTCAAGGAAAAAAAAAAAAAAACACAACACACCAACCAAAAAAAAAAATTTCTCTTCTTGCCTCTTGGCACATCATGTCAGGCTACTACTTCTATACACAGGAGGTTTTACCCTAAAATGTAACATTTTAGAGTCTCTTGCCTTTCATCTTCTGCTTCTCAATGGGTGAAAGTCAAAGGCAACACTACCAGCAATTTCTGCGAGATGATTTCAGGCCCATCTTCATGTTTGGCATAGACTGATGCCAAATTTGGCATTTCCAAGGCATTCAAGAGACAGCTTCTATTCTCCATTTTTATTACAAGCTCAATTCCTTGCCTTTGGAAACAGCTGAAGAAATTAAATGGGGATTTCCTAAAATAAAGAGGTTGTTCAGAAGAAAGTATTTCCAGCACGTAGGCTGTTCTTCATCTTCTAAAAGAAAGAAGTTGTACAAGGTTAAAACCCCAGAGCGCTATCAGCCCCGTACCCACGTTGTTCAGGCACCACACTGATGTCCAGCTTCTCCAACCGCAGCTGCACCGTTGATGCTGCTCCACCTTCAAGATACTGCAGAGATGACACCCGGGGGCTTTGGGGAGAGCCCCACCATGGGAACGGACATGGGGACAGACATGGAGGTAGGCTGGCTGCTAACCTGGTCATCGCAAGTTCTTCCCAGACCTCTGAAGTGCTTAATCCAGTGAGAATCATCGGCATTTGCTGTCTTGGCTGGAACATGTCCATGTTAAGGACACAGGCCTTGTTTTAACACCAGCCTCCCAAGCTACTGCTATTTTTAGGTTTGGGCTGTTATTTAAGGCAGGTATTTTGACCAGAGAGAGCACAGGGCAGAGACACAAGCTCACGGGAAGATGAAGACAAGCAAAACACCCCATGACAACAACTGCCACTCAGGATTGCACATGTATCTCCATGACCTAAGCAATTCAGTTTATCAAGCACCACCAGGAACCGGGCAAGAGTTTGAGCCATTGCTTCCCCCCTAAAATCCCCCTCTTTTGGCAAGAAGCCCAATCACAGCGAGATGTCTTTGCTCCAGCACCGAGCAGGGCCACCCTGACCACACGTCATCCAGAACTGATGGGCTTAAAGAAATTGGTAGTAAAAAAAAAAAAAAAAAAAAAAATCAATAATAAATCTTCCAAATGGGCAAAGCCTTGGATACCAGCTGTGCTCCTGTCCGGCATCAAGGGGGGTGCATGGGGTGCCAGTGCAAGGGCAGCCACCCAAGCACAACTCCTCCAAGCAGAGGCCACAGCGCCTACGTCAGACCCGGTCTTACCTTCCAAAGGTTAAAGCTATTTACTGAAAGGATTAGGAGGGAGGAGTTGGTAAACTAGGAGGAAGTGGGGGGGGACGGGGACTGTGCGCAACAGCTACACACACAGGCTTCGCCCCGGCAATAAACACACCCCAACTCCTCACTGGCATAGCCAGCCAACATATGAGTGGGGACATCCTATGGATGTCAGCACATTGCCAGCACCAGACCCCAGGGCTTCAACCCCAGCCCTAGAAGATGATTTAAACCTAGTTGCTTGCCCTCCACCACCCTAGCAGAACCACAAGCCAGGCTGGCACCTGAAGACCTGGTGAGCAGCTGTGGTCCTCACATCTGTGGAGGCTTTGCTCTGGCTGCCTACTATGGAGGGATCCGCACGAGCAGCATGGGAGGGGAAAGATTCCCTCTCTGCCACAGCCTGAAGTTTGTTCCTGGCTATATTCACCCTTGTCTGAAACGTTGCTTCAGGATGAAGCATGATTTGGGTACAAACACTGCTGGCGCAGCAGAAAGCCAAGCCATGACGCTGCAGCTCTGCAGTACCTCTTAGCTCTACCGCCGGTTATTAAATAAAAGGTCAGTTCCTCTATGGCACTACATCTTCTCTCGTTTCAAGTAAACAGTCTTAAGAGAGCCAGACGTTTCAATAGGCAAACCAAAGAGGGATTTATACACCGCTGCGGAGGAGAACAATTTCCATATCTGACATGACAGCACCACCACCAAGTAAGAACTAATGAGCAAGGCCCTTCCAGCTAACGCAACGTGACTGAGGTGGCACCAGAGCTGCACTAAAAGCAAGACAAAGCATTAATTGCTTTGCGCTCGTCTGTCTGCCCTCACTGCATGAAGTTCAGCTGAGGACGTTCCGTGGCAGGAAGAAGTCACGAAGCCGCCCATGCCGACACGGAACCAGAGCGACTATTGCAAGAATGACTGGGAGGGATGTGTAAAACCGCCCGACCAGTAGCCCAGAGCAATTAACTTCCAGACCTGAGCAGCTTGATCTGATAACGGGCCAGTTTATCACCTAAGCATGGTTTTTGCTGTTACATTCAGCTTATTTCCCAAGGGGAAAACTTAGCAATTATCCCACGAATTTGATGCACTAGGTGCATTCTGCTGTTAAAGGCTGACACAGAAGACTGGAACAACTCATCTTGGGAAGCACAGGATGACCCATGAATGATGCTGTCCCCTAACGGATGACAAGATCTGGGGTTATACCTAAATGGGCTAACATAGCCTTGTTGCTCACCACGTGTCACCTTCTCTTCCCCGCACGGTTTCTTTAACCTGACTCATGCTCGGTGACTGAACGCACAGCACCACCCACAAAGGCGCCTCTAAGGTGGCCTCCAAGAGAAGGGCTGGCCGCAGCGCAGGCATTTCGGCATGAGGGTTGAAATGCCAGGTTAGAAACCAGGGCTGCACTCACTCAGAGCAACTTGGTCTGGTCCCTGCTCTCAAACACTCCCCACCCTGTTCAAATTCAGCTCCCGCTCCAAGATCACAACACGTGCTGCTCCAAAAAAACAGGAAAGTGGGAAATTCGACCAACTGGTTGTTAAGGTCATGGGGGCGGGGGGGGAACCTACAAGCTAGTAACAACCAGCTGCTTTTGGCCAGTGAACGCCATGCGGTATTTCTGGTAGCACCCACAAATAAGGAAGTTTAATAAGGTTCTGCAACCCTGTTGCAGATCACTCACCACAGCCCCCAGGACCACGCTTTGGGTACCACAGATCTTTGGGGCAATGGAGTGCAGGGATTACCGGAAAAAGTTATTGCAAAGGCGAAAAAAAAAAGCTCAAGAAACCGCACCTCAAGAATTCAAAAGTTAAGAGGAAACTGATAAGTAGCACAAACACAAGAGAAGGCAATAAACTAATTCCAACAAGACCTTACTGGTTCTATAAATGCATTAACTAAGGCAAATAAAGTGTAGGTGTATTAATCAGCAGGAAGGAGAAGAGAGTACATGACAGAAGACGCCCTGCTCCAAGCCTTCTTTGCTTTGTACTTAAGCACTCAAGGATGACTTTCATCAAGCACTGACCTCTCTTAAACCTTCCAATCTTTTTCCAATCCATTCTTTGTTTGTCACCTCTCTTAAACCTTCCAATCTTTTTCCAATCCATTCTTTGTTTGCCCCTCCCACCCTTTGTTAAATGTGCTTTGCTAAAGGTTAATTGGGAACAGCTCTTTAAGGTTGAACAACCCCAACCCAAAGTAAGGACTCATCAGTGCTGTCCAACTGCACAGGATAAGGGGGGGTCAAAATTGCCACCATAGCTTTGCAGAGGAAGAACCATGCATCCTGCCAGGGAGATCATGACTGCTTGATGCTCACGTTCATGCCACCATTAATTCATTGACGATTTTTACAAATTTCAGTTTAAGAACCACAACAGGTCGTCTCCGATGTCTCATCAAACAGCTGACAGCAAGTCATTCACCAAAAAAGCCATCCCCCAAAAGAACTGAAAATACTACGAAGCAGAGCCTCCAGGAAGACCTCACGACACTCATGGAGCCATACGCCTCCATGACACAGCCTTTGAGGACAACCTTCCAGGTTCCAGTATGAGCGAAGGGCTGGGGACACAAGCCAGCAGTCGGGATTTAGGTCTAAGAACATGAAAATAAGGTGCTGCCAAGAGGTGGGTGACTCAGCCTTCCAGGAACAGCCAGGGTGAGGGGAAAAAGGACGACATGAAAGACAGCCTAGACCCACATGTGAGTGACCGAGGAAATAAGGACAGTGGAAAACAAACAAATAAAAAAAAAAAAGGTGACATTCCCTCCATTAACTCTTCTTTTAGGAGCGGGGACACGCCATGGGAACAGGGATGGGGAGAAGCCAAGGATGAAGAAACATCCGAGGAACCAGTTTACAGGTTTTGTCCTTGCTCCAAGACCCAGCTAGTCAGAGAAGCAACCAGTGGCTCCTCCAAAGCACCCCATGGGACAGCACAAAGGACGCTACCGCCTACAGCCCCCAGTCGCTACTGCTCACCATGCCCATTGCAGTAATAGATCCACTTCTCCCTGTTCTGCGTGGGGGTGGTGGACTTTTTCATAATAGCTTTTTCCACAATGGCACTGGGATCTTGCCTGGGTCCCTTCTTCAGAGTCCGTGAGCTCTTCCTGACACTGCAGACGACGATAACCACCAGGACCAGCAGGAGGAAGAGGACGATCATCCACGGCAAGTGTTCGTTGATGTCAAAGTGCTGGTGGACGTTCTGTGGACCTCGCCGGGGGGGCCTGTATGGGACGCTGGACTTCTCGCTCCCCGACATCTCCAGCGACGACTGCTTCTCCAGCGCTTGGTTGCTCTGCTTGTGCCGGTAGCTCTGTGCCTCACCAGCAGCACTGGAGCCCACGAGGGTCCCACCGGCACCGTCCGTCTCGTTGGCTGAGGTTTCGTTGTAGTAGCCAGCTGGCTTCGCCGTGCCACTGGATGTGCGTGGCGCGGGAGAGGGAACAAAACTGGGAACTGAAGAGTTCAAACCTGCGAAAGGAGAGGAGAGTTCAGTGCCACAGCACCAGAGATGTGATACGGCATCATGTCACAGTCTGAGCATCTGCTTGGCCAGCAGGCAGAAACCCAACGCCAGGCAGCGAGAAAGGGAAGAGGTGAAGTTGAGGTTTGGCTCTGGGAACAGATGGGTACAGTTACAGAGGTAGGTTCAAGATAAAATTGACCCTTGTTGGTTAAGGTTAGTGGCAGTTTGTTTAAAAAAACCCAAGTGATTAAAGGCAGGTAGTCAATCTGTGCTTGTCCCACATTCACTACTTCTCAGAAAACCTACAACTTTGACGTTTCTTAGGCTTACGAACACGGGTTTCATTCCAAATGTGGAAGATGTGGTATCTGGGCTAGAAAAACATGAAAATTTGGAGGCTTAGTATCTCTCTACCGGGTTTCGTTAAGGAAGCACAAACTTTTTTTTTATCAGCACTGCAAGCAGCCGTGGATGCATCAACTACAAAACAGATTTCTGAAACAACAGAAGCAACCCAACCTTTCCCTAAGAGCTACTTTCCACCTTTATTGAGTTTTCTTATCAACCAACAGCTCTTGGGTCCCTGCCAGCTGCATGACCAAAGCCCAGTGAGAAGAGGAAGGGCTTTCGTGGCAAGAACTAGAGCTTACTTTGGAAACTCTGCTTTTGAAGATCATTTCTCATCCCAGTTGAGCCACAGAGTGGGTGTAACCACCTAGAACCCGATTTTTGCCTCTGACTTGGTTACCCAAAATATTCTGACCAGGATACAAACAGGGAAAATGCTTTTCTTTTTACCTAATCGCCTACAGTTGATTTCAAAGTTCAGGGAACACCCTCCCGTCCTCTCCCAGTGACACACCAACATCATATCAAGCTTTGACACCTAACAAAGGAGAAGCACCAGGAGTCTATCACTGTCAAAGTTTCCCTGATACTGCATTTACCCACTCAAGCTTTCAGGCCATCAAAAGTTCCATTTTTTAATCAAAATGCCACATCTGAGACAGTGTAAGGAGGCTGCTTCCCAGAGAGTGTCAAGAACCACCTCAGATGGGGTCCTACAGCACCGCTGCAACCAGCCATAGCTAAAGCATCTCCCTAAAGACTGCAACGATACACCATTTTCAGTTAAATGAGAGAATGAGGAATTCAAGCTTGCTTCTCTCCACCAGTGGTAACTAACAGAAATTTTAGAGGTTAAAGAAAAAAAAATTTACAGCACAGCCTAGGCTCCCAGAGGGCTGTTTTGGCAGTGGATCCCGTTCAAGCCAATACAACAGGCTCAGTACAGGGCAAAATGCAGCAGGGAAAGCACAGACAGGAAAGCAGTGAATCCATCAGGGAAGCAGTCTGGTGGAGGAAAGCTCCTCTCCTGCCAGGCTTTTCCTGCCACACTCTGCTCAGGTTTGCCACAAATGCACAAGGACTTGGGCCAGCACAACACACGGACGGGAACAGGGGCTGGGGAACGTGATGTCCTTTCAATCCAAACAGGAGGACAGCCAGGAGCCCAATCACGACTGCAGCCTCAGTGAAAAATGTTATTAAACATGGTTTAACACAACTGAGGGCAACCTGATGCACTCTGGAGTGGCCTTCTGGCCACGAAGCAAAAGCACCATCCACGCTTTAGACCAGGCTGCCCTGTAACAGCCTAAAGCCAGCCTTGACCAAGGCAGGAAAGCAAGCTCATGACCAAAACCACATCTGTGTTTCAGTGGTAGACATTACCTTTGGGAAGAGAAGCGGTTGGTGGAACTTCATAGGGCTCTTCACCTGCTTCGGTGCTTGACAATGTCAAAGACGTGTTCGGAAGAGACGCTGGAGAACCACAGACGTTGTCATTCTCCTTCGTCCCTGGTTTGATGACCACCATGTTTTTCCCAAAGCAGTCAGTGTATGTTTTGCACTTCATCACACTAGAAGGCACATCAGAAAAGGTACCACGAGGGCACGGCTTGCACCTAACGTCTTCCGTCTCGGTTCCTTTCTTGCGGACGCCCCAGCCGACCGGGCACACCGTGTAAGGGACGCAGGTATCGTTCGTCTGAAACGTACCAGACAGGCAAGTGCACTCGCGGTCAGTCAAGGCAGTACAATGAGTTTTCTCAATCATTGGCAGTTCACAGGGTTTTCTACAAGGGTGGCACCGCTCTATGCCATTCTCATGCTTAGTAAAGGTCCCATCCGGGCAAGGGCTGCACTCTCTTAAGGTACTCTTCGTACAATGCTTAGACACGTAGGTTCCTGCGGGACATTTGTCGCAGATGAGCTCTTTGTTGGTGGCACGGTCGAAGTGGCGGTACTTTCCAGGGGAGAGGCTGATGGCATTCTGCTCGGAGGTCAGCTTCGACTGACCATCAGCGGTGCCAAGGAGCACGAGCAGCTGGAAGACAGGCGGGAAGCATTAGTCAACGACAGCACGCGACCGGAGCCCCCTCTGCCAGCCACCCCTTGCCAGGTCACGAAGCACATCTGAGAGCTGGGGGACCACAGAGATGTTTCTACAGGCAAGGGAAGGAGCTCAGCGAGGTTGGGGTGGAACGGAATCGATGCAGGGACACATCGCCAGCTACGATTATAATTCCTTAAATTGGACACCACGCTTCTCTGTCAGCCTAAGCATCATTTACACTGCAACCCTGCCAGGGTGGTAAATACTGCTAATTGTGTTTCAGGAGTACGTGCTACCTGGCCACCCCGGGAAGAGTCTGACCCGCTTTGCATTTCAAGGCTGAGAGCATGAGCCAGGTGCTTGATGAGAAGACAAAACCAAATGAAACAAA
>BOSO01003197.1:64225-119725 GCA_018403395.1 Gorsachius goisagi | reverse complement strand
TATTCACAGCCTCCTCTTTTGTTGCAGTATGTCAGGGGAAGTTCAGATTGGCGTTAGGAGAAGGTTCCTCACAGAGAGGGTGGTTGGTCACTGGAACAGGCTCCCCAGGGCAGTGGTCACGGCACCAACCCTGTCAGAGTACAAGGAGCATCTGGACGATGCTCTTAGTCATATGATTTAGTTTTAGGTGTCCTGCGAGGAGCAGGGAGTGTGACTTGATGACCCTTGTGGGTCCCTTCTGACTTGAGATACTCTCTGATTCTGAGATCAAGTCCAACCGTTAACCTAACACTGCCATTCCACCACTAAACCATGTCCCTGAGCACCTTGTCTACCCATCTTTTAAATACCTCCAGGGACAGGGACTTAACCACTTCCCTGGGCAGCCCATTCCAGTGCTTAGCAACCCTTTTGATAAAAAAAGTTTTCCTAATATTCAGCCCAAACCTGCCCTGGTGCAGGTTCTGCTTTTCAGGTGTGAGATGGAGCCGATTGCGTGAAGCAGAATCCCCGGAGGAGCTGCTTACCTGAGTCAATGCAGTTATTTGGACTAACGTGAAGCAACGTGCTGCCTGAAACGGCTGCTCCCCCAGAGATGTGAAGGGATCTGAGTGCGGCAGTGCCCCAGCCCAGGTGAGGCCAGGACGCCCCTCTCCCTGGGCAGCAGCATACGAGAGAAGTGCCATTGCTCCCTGCAGCTGTCTTTTGGGATCAGGATTAGCCCGCTTCCACACTGCCCTCCTGGTGGGGGGGCAGCTGACCCAGCAGCCAGCAAAGGTCTGTGGGAGAAGCTGTCTTGTATGGGACAAACTCAAACAGCTTCCTGCCCCACTCTGTGTGGTGCCAATGGCTGGGGCACAGAAAGCAGCACTGTCATAGCCTCTATGCTCCTTCCCTAAATACAAACAGCAGTCTTGGCAGGAGGCAGCATGTGACCCTCAGGTCAGATCTCCACCTCTTCTCAGCCTAAGAATGCAAGGCGTCAAAGACAGGTGAAACACCTGATGCTTGCTGCAGGCCTGGCAGGACCACTGGGCCACCACAAAGCCTTGTGCCTCAGTTTCCTGGTATGTGGGGAAAATAAATAAACAAACAAAAAATATCAATAGCAGTTACCCATTGCTTGTGCAGTGCTGGGGGGGGGCGGGGAAGGTGGGCAGTGACCTGTTTGTGGGAAGTGATTAATTAGGACTGTATCTTCCTTTTGTCAGCTATACTGAGGAGATGATACTGTGTTATTTTCAATCCTTCCCCTAACCTGATATTTTAGGTCATGCCAAGCCAGGCCACAGGTAGACTGTTTGGCCACAGAACTACCCAATGTAGTTGCATTGCATTTGCTTGCAGTTTGGACACCACTCCTTCAGGTCACTGCCAGCGTATTTAACCAACACCTCAGCTGGGTTTTGCAGCTGCTTAGCTTCAAACTGTCCAAACTCCATCATTACCCATAACCAAGATACAGACTTAAGTGCTGACTTGGAGATGTACCCTAGAACAGCAGTCCCTGTGGTAAGGTAAGGTCTTTCCCTGATACGAAAAGCTGTCTGGAGCTGAGTCTGCTGATGAACATGGGTTTGTGATGGACCCAGCACAGTGGGATGGTGGAGATCCCTCATTTAGCCTGGACGTTTAGGTTATTCTAAGTACACCGCTTCCTAAAATACTGGATCAGACAGCTGGCCAGTTCTCCTTCTTCTGACAACTCATACAAAGAAGCAGCTCTCCTCCCCTCCCAACAAGATTTAGCAAACAGTGTTGGCAGCCTCCAAAGTCAATCGACTACAGCACAAGGGCAGGGCTGGGGAGGGTTTCCCCCGTCCATGCTGACCTGCTTTTCTTTGTATCTGACCCATGTTTTCTAGCTGAGGCTGCTCCCCACTTAACAAACTGCCCAGTTCCTGATCTCCTCGATGTACCCAGCAGCCTCAGACCAGCACACAGAGATTCCTTTGAGGCTCTGAAGTCAACAGCTGGCACCTACTGGTGTAGAGCTGTCTCTCTGGTCATAGTAAAGCTGTGCTACAACATACCCCGACCTCGCCGCTTCACTTTCCAAGCAGAAGGTGCACTTCTCCAATGCACACCTCGAATATAAACAGCTGTGAGCACGTTATGAACAAGCCCTAAACCAAGCCAGCTGACCCAAAGCAAAATCCTCCACAAGATGTGCAGTTCTCTCCCTGCGGAGAGGATGAGAAAGAGACAAAGAACCACATGTGGCAGATCTGAGTCAGGGCACTGAATACTCCACCGGAAAATGCTCAGACACCATAACGATGAAGGCAATCTAGGAACCTAAACGGAATAGACTGGTTTTCTGTTCTCTTTTTCTCTTTCGTCCCCTCTACTTAATGTGGCCCGTGTTTTTCTCTCTATGTTTAACTTTATTTCTTCGTCCAGGAATGCATGTGTTGCCACATTTAAATAAAGGGTCAGATTATGCACTCAGATACACCATTATGAGCACAGAAAAATTTCAAACCCTAGGGCCACCCAAGCCGATGTGAAACTGTCTTTGACTGCCACAGGACCAGAATCCATCCCCGCTGAGGAATTCTCCCGGTTACACGGAGAAAACAGAAATCAGGCCCTGGCCCACTGGGCCAAATCCCCTCTCTCTTGGCCTTAGCTTCCAGAAGTTGAAACCAGATGTTTCACCATAGGGGAGGTTTTAAAGCTGGGAAGAGGATGTTACATAGAACAGCCTGATTCTGAGCATTTTCTTTTCCTCCTGTTTCCTGGTGCTGTAGCAGATCACTGTTAAGCAGGCTGCCAGCAGCCCTGGGGATTTCCATGACTGCATCATTCAGTGCTGCGAGGGACAGGTTCGGGTGCCGAGGGGCTCCCTCAGGCCACTGGAACGTCAGTACATGAACGACCCATGCAGGGGATGGGTGTCGAATCTCGTGAGCGTTGCACACACACGTTCTCTGGGGATTGAATCACAGAAGAGGAGTGGAACGGGGTCTGGCCTTCCTCCCTGTGAGCTGTGCCGGGGAACACGCTTTTCGGTAGCCTGCTCTGGCTGCAGGGCAGCACTGCTGCCTTGTCCCCATATTGGGTGCAGGTGGTGGACAGATCAGAGATCAGAGCTCCAGCTGGGGCCAGCACATGGCTTTGCAGAGCAGATGGGTACTGATAGAAACCGAAATCTTCAGCGGTTTGTGTCAACGTGCTATCTGTGAGCTGCAGTGGCTGAGGAGAGGTGAACTACTACTGCAGAGGTGGGAAAGTCTGGTGGGTGCAGTAAGTGAAGAGAGACAACTGAGGTGTTACCATGTTGAGAGGGCCTTGCTGGATCACAGGTCAACACCTGCATCTTTGCACCAAAGCCACGCAACAGTCTGAAAGGTTACTTTGCATCCGCAGGCACTTTTGCCACTATTATTAGGCTGTTTACAACTACAGCAAAGCAACTTACTCATGAACAGAGTTAAGAGAAGGTGTTCTCAGGCCTGTCTTAGCCCCAGAGTTTGCATGGAGACCACAACTGAGGTTAGAACAGGGATTTTTAGCAAGATGTTGTTCCCGACACAGTCAGTCATGTCTGCTCCTCCTTCTTTGTGACTAAGCTGTGCTGGGGAAGAATTTTTATTTTGTCACAGCGGAGTCTTGCGGTCTGGCGTTCTTTCACTGTGTGATTCTGTGGCTCTTTCTGACCTTGCATCCTGGGAAGAGATGCAAGTTTTGATAACACAAGTCTGATTCTTTCTTTGCTGCCCCAAAAGATGTGCTTTCACAGCCTAACATAAGCTGCTTCTCCGTGGACAATCTGAAGGAGATGAAGTAGAGGTAATTTTTACCTTTACGTCACTAGCTGATGTCAATACGATATTCCCCTTCCCAGCCTCCACCCTTCACTGGATTCAATTCCTAGACAAATGACATCCAGTTAAAAAAGCACCAACCTCTCACTCTTCATCTCTTCTTTGTCTCTTTTTCTTTCCATCTCAGCCAAGTCGGCCATCTAAATATTGTCAGACAAAAGCAGGTAAATCTTTTTCTTCCGCCAGTCCCAGACAACATCCACTTGCAGATCCCATTCCACAGCCCTGGGCTTCACCAGCTCTACCATTCAGATGTAGAGCAGGTGCCAGCCAGGGAGCCTCACGCTCTAACACTTGCTAATCACTCATGAATGCATCTCCAAGAGCCAGTCTTGGAGAAAAGGAGAGGGTGGACAGGTGGGGGTAAGGGCCAGGGGATGTGGGGGTCCCTGTCTCAACCCCTGACAGATTTGAAAGATGAGCACCCTTTTCCCTAATCCCAGCCTTCCCTGTAATTAGACACTCGCCTCACAGGTGATCCGCTCTTACGGGGACTTTCTGGGGCATACAAAATCCAAATGGCACAGTGACCTGCCTGAAAAGTATGTGCTAACTTGGAAGAGCTTGGTTAGTGGGGTGTATTAGCAGCACTTGCAGACTGAGTGCCCACTTACGGCCCGCACACATGTGTGTAATTACATCCACTTGGTGCATAATCCTCATTAGTTCTGTTTTGATATGCATTAACAATGGTGAAGCACATGGGATCAGCCTCAGATGAGAGATGTGGGAGAAAGCAGGTGCCACAATACACAGAGAACCCAAGAGAGCCTTCAACATGCATGGGATCTGGCTACCACTTCAGTGCCCTGCTCCAGCCGAAGGGTCTGGCAGCTATGGATATTGCAGAGAATTTTCCCACTGGGTGAGTTGTAGGAAACTGCCCCCATCGGGATGGGGAAGATGAGCAAAGAAGCCTCAGGAAAAAAAGAGCTTCTGTTTCATTTCAAAGTTCCTAAGGGGTGTGTGTTTGGGGAACAAAAGGTAAACTGCCTGATAGGGGCATCCTTTCAGAGGAGAGCGTGGGAGGTGACTTGTGTTTTGAGGCTACACAGGGCCTTTGTACACTGAGAAACACAGGACTTGCTATTCCCCTCTGGTGGTGGAAACAGCAGAAAGCATCCGAAAACAGCTATGTAGACGCTGTTTGCTTTTAATAAGAGGACATTGAACTGAGCCTGTAGGAACAACCACACTTTAGAGGGAAGAGGGGAGAATTCGAGCAGACAGGACACTTGGAAGGGTTTTGCCCAATATGCACAGGTTTCTCCATGTTTCCCAGAACCTTGCACAACTCTGGCTCCAAGCTGTGCTCTTTGCAAGTCTTCCCTTGGGGACACTATTCAATATTCCAGCTGATGGGCACAGGGGGGGAATGCTTCTTGAGATGAGTGCTTGCAACTCCAGCATCATGTGCGTGGCAGGCTGGACAAAGAGTTGGTAAAGAAAGAACAGACCCATCAAACCCTAGAAATTTGGGTTGGCTCACTGGCCTGCTTCTCACCTGATTTTTGACACTCAGCTTTCCTGCCTTTTCAGGGAGTCACTTGGTTTTGTGCCACGGCTCCTCTGTCCCAGTCCGCCTCTCCGCTGCTAACAAAGGGCTACATCATCCTGTAATTCTCAGGTGATTGAGAGACTGGGTTGTTAATGGGAGGGAGAAGCTTTGTCCTTTTCTCGACCCACTCCCCTAAAGAGTCAAGAGAAAGGAAAACTGTATTTTAATATGAATGAGTGTTTAATTTTTGTTATTCTTTCTTGACCGCCTTCCTTCCACAAACATGGCATCTTGGGCCCAGACTGTGAGCTGTGACCACGCTACAGGGGGCAGGCTGGCCGGAGCCAAGTGCGGGGCGAGCATCAAGGACTGCAGGGCAGGAGTGTTTCTGTACACCTAACTGGAGAAGTGTTCAATTTAAAAGAAAAACAACAACAAAAAATAAAACCAAAGGTGCTTGCTTTGGAGAAAAGCCAACCAAGCTCAACAGAATACAAGGGATGGATTTCTACCTGCCTTCCCTAACCACACACACATCCCTGACAGAGGGTGATGGATCCCAGGGAGACCTCTGAGGGGCAATGGGGCTCAGGCCACGGTTCTCCTTTCACTAATACCAAGCCTGCACCCTGCTGCCTGGCTGAGCCCCGTAAGCATGAGCAGAATCACACAGCGACACTCAGTGACACTTCACAGTATTCACCAAAATGCAGAGGACCCACCTTTGAGCTAGCTACAGAAGGAGGGAAGAGCACCTAATCTGCATAAAATTTGAGACAACTTCTACCACTATAACATTAACCTGCTGAAGAAAATGAGTTTAGCAATGTTCCAAGGTAGGAACCCACAGCCTTTCTGACCCAGTGGTATGAGCTCCGGAGCTGGATTTTCAGTATCAGACAGCTACTGCTTCCCCAGCTCCAGTCCATGTAAACTGGTGTGTTTGCCCCACTTCAGTGCAAGGCTGAGTTCCAGCCCTCTGAAGGTAGTGACCCTACTGACACAAATTATTGGGGATCCCTTCTAGGGGGAACTTGCTGGATAAAAACTTCTTCCAGCCATAGTCCTGTCTCACCTGTGCTTAGGACAAGAGGCCAAGACTGGTTTTAGACCTGAGCTTCTATCTTTGCTGCTGAAGGACTACGGAAAAGGCTTGTTAGGGCACACTTAAGCCCGGTGAGTGGCTACATGCATTTCCGTATACTTAATGAGCCAACTTACCCTTACTCACCTAATGCAGTATTAGGCACATAGTGAATTGAGAACTGCAAAAGAGGGGGTGGCCAGAGCATGGCGGGAGAGGGGGAGACAACCTTGGGCCAAAAACCAAATTGTTGCTGTTATTCAGCCCTGTTGGGAAGAACAGGACTGGACTAGATCTGAACTGTGTTGCTGTTCCTGCTGAAAAGGGCTCCAAAAGAAACACGAGTGGATACTTGCATCTGCTCAATGAGTCATTCCCAACAGGTATTTTTTAAAAGCGCATCAGCTCTAGACATTCACAGGCAGTATATCCAGTTCGCAGGCTGGTGGTGCCACAGGGCAGATGTCCTAGACCTCGCACCCTGGGGAGCCTCTCAAACATCCACATCATGCTTCCCACAGCATCCTCTGTGCCTGTATGACTTCTGGATTTACCTTCCCAAACTGTGTATCATTTACCGGGGGGGGGGGGGGGGAGGGAATAACTGGATTTCTNNCCCCCCCCCCCCCCAATAACTGGATTTCTGTTCCCGAATGAATTCTGACTTTAGGTGGCATGGGTTTATGCACTCACACCAGTCTTGTTTCTCTCACGAAGACATTAAAAAAGATATGTTTGGTCACCTGATTAGAGGTGTGTTTGGGGAGAGGGAGCAAATTATCCTCACTGGAAGGGGATATATGGAAAATAAAATAGATTTGGCAGTTAAAGCATAAAAACAAAGGGAATGGAAGACAAGCAGGATGAGAAAATCAATAGATGAACAAAGAAAGAAAAAAAAGAAAAAGGAGAGGGGAAATTAAATCCGTTCCACGCATGCTAGAGAGCAGGTCTGTCTCTGGGAGGGAGTCTGATCTGCACGTGAAAACCGGTCTATGTATTAAAACTGCAAACTATGAGCAGTTCTGCTGCGTTTCCAAACACACGCAGACAATTCCTCGAGGCAGGATTTGCTGGCGGAGGCGGTGTTACTCCGGCTGTGAAATGCTAATCCCCTCGCCGTGCGTGTCCCTCGCAAGCCGTGTCCCCCCCCATGGCTCCGTGGTCCCCGCAGCCTCGGAGGCGGCCGGCGGCGCCTCCCGGAGCCCTCCTCCAGCGCCGGGCGGCGGGGTCGCCAGCGGGGGGCCCTGGCCGGTGGTGCCGTGTCGGTACCGAAAGTTATTTCGCCTGTTGCCGGCTGTGGAGGCGGACACGGGGCGCCCGGACAGCTCTCATTGCCGAGGGACACCCGAACACGAGGGCTTTGCTTTGTAGACGCAGTCCTCCCGCCCACCCCCCCCACACCCCCCCACACCCCCCCAGCCCAGCCCTGCAGCCCCGTTTTCCTCCGTCTTTGCAACGGGGCTGAAGTTTCCGTGAACTCGGGGAGTCCCCGCGGGGAGCACACTCATGTCCCGGGGCAGCCCTGTCCGTAGGGGACCGTGGGCCCTCTCCCCCACAGCAGGCAGCGCGACGGCTTCGCGCCCGAGGGGGGGACCCCTCTCCGTGCCTGCACCAGCGGGGATGGCGGCAACGAGCAAGCCCCCTGCCCGAAAACCCAGCACCCGGGGCCGCCAGGGCGGGGGAGGGGGGGGGAGCGCCCCAGGGCGGGGGGCAGCCCCCGGCCGTCGCTGCGGGCTTCGGGGCCAGGCGCGGGCTCTGCTATTTCATCCCTCTCGCCCGGTCGCAGCCACTTTCCCCCGCGTTCCTAATCGTCTCTCCGCCTGGATCGTGTACAGATTCTAACTGAGACACGGAATCACCGTTAATTAGGCGGTGATCAAAGGTGGGGCCGACGGGGACCCCTCCGGGCGAGCAGCAGCGGTGGGCTCAGCACACCAGCTGGGGCTCGTTTCGCATGATGGCTCAAGAAGGGGAGCAGGAGATATATGGAAGTTAAGGGAGGGTCCTCTCCATCACCTCCAACAGGCTTTTAACAGTACAACAGGTTAGTAGCTGCTCCCCTGCCTTCGTATCCAGGTAGGTGCCTGCCGTCCTCTTTCCTTGCACTGGGGGAGGTGGGGAATTTGCTTGCTGTATCACATGCTCTCGTTTGTACTTCTTCCAGGTGTTTTTCCAGGCTTTGTAACTCCCGGGCTGTGAGATCCTCCCAATGAGCTTTTAAATTAAAGGAAGCAGTAATAGTTGAGAGTTGGGGGGGAGGAGGAGAGTTTATTTTCCCCATCTAGACTAAGACCCTGGCTTCAAATCCTTCAGATCTATAAGGCTCTTTTATAGCTCCGTTACTCTCACTTTCTTTGGGATCTGACTAGGTGATTTCCACCTCTCCCTGATGCATAGGAAAAATAACTTTTTTTTTTTTTTTTTTTTGCTTCTGAAATAAGTGGTAGCTTAAAAAAAAAAAGTGTCAAATGGCTAAGGAAAGAAGCTCAAAAACCGTGAAGTGCTGTTTCTCTGTGCCCCTGCAGGCCCTCCTGCCTCGGCCTTGGGCTGGCCGCTGGAGAAGCCGGTTGCCTGCCCGCAGGGCCTCCTCCCCCCAACACGGACGTCCCCCCCCGCCCCCAGTCCGTGTTCACTGGCGGGGGGCTGGGGGGCTTATCTGTCCGCGGCGATGGTGGCGATCTGCAATGCAGACGCGCAAGAGCCTCCGCATGCCCCGGGGCAGACTCCGGGCTCCCCTCCATTCTTTGCATTTGGGTGGGGAGAAAGGGTGTTAAATGTGGGGGCGGGGGGGGGGGGGTGGTGGTGTCTGCCAAGCCCCGGGCTGCTCTACTCCGGCCTTCTGGCCCCGAGGGGGGACCAAGGCTCTTCCTCCCACCCCCCAGCAGGGAGGGGTGCCCGACCCCCACCGCGGCACCTAGGAGCCGAGCTGGGGAGCGGGGCCGGGTGCCCCTGCCCTCCCCCACTCCCTGAATGCCCCCCAAAGCCCCTCCCCTCCAATCAACCCACTTTTAACATGACAATGGCCGTGGCCGTCCCTTCCAGCCAAGGCCAGGCTGGGGAGGACATAAAGCATCCCCCCCACCTCCGCCTAATGGGGTACCTGCCTGCCGCCAGCTCGCCGCCTGCTCGGGGCTGGGGGGCCCGGCCATGAGCGCCCACCTGGCCATGCCGCCCTACCTGCCCTACCCCGGCGCGGTCAGGTACGGGGACTACTTCTGGCTCTCCCCAGGGAGCATGGACGCCGGACCCGCCGAGGAGGCTCCGGCGGCGGATGTCCTCCCCTTCCCCGCGGCGGAGAAGACGCCCAGCCACCCAGGTACGCGGCCCGGCCGGCCCCGGGGAGCCATCGGGCCGCTCTCGGCTGGGGGGCGGTGGCTGTGTCCCCCCAACTCCCCTCCTGTGCCGGGGGTGGGGGGCGATGCCGGCGGCGGGAGCGGGGCGCGGCTGCCAGCGGCCCCCGCGTCCGGACGGGTCGGGGCGGGAGTGCCAGCGAGGGGGGGGGGGGGTGAGTGGGTGTCTCTGTTCCTCTGCCCCGAGTGTTCCTGTGCCTGCTTCTCCGCGCTGCGTTGCCTGCGAAGCCCCCGCGAGTCCCCAGGGCACCCCCAATCTTAAATGCTCCCGAGAAGCCGGGCTTTGAGGCCTTTCAGCCTCCTCTGCCGAACCCTGCTCACCCCAATTCTCTTTTTCTCTCCTCAGACGTCTCCCCGGCTTCCTCCAGCTCGGGGACACTCATCCAGTACACCCCTGACTCTGCCACTAGCCCCACTGCCGAGCGCCCGTCTCCCCACCCCTCGTTCCAGAAGGTCAAGGAGGAAGGTGAGGGTGTGGTGAAGAAGGCCAAGAGCCGCACAGCCTTCTCCCAGGAGCAGCTGCAAATCCTACACCAGCGGTTCCAGAGCCAGAAGTACCTCAGCCCCCAGCAGATCCGGGAGCTGGCTGCTGCCCTGGGGCTCACCTACAAGCAGGTGAACATCTCATTCTGAGCAGCTGAGTCACGTCCCTGGTGTGAAGTGATCTTGCAAGAAGGCTGCTTTTTTTTTTCATTTTGGTGGTTTTTCTTAGACCCTAGAGATGAGTTTCTTTTGTAGTTGTGTTTATGCCATTGCTTATGTGAGAGAGCAAAGGGTGTGAAATCTTATGACTCAGTTTTCCTCTTATGTTTGGTTCCAGCACTATCCACCCACTCTGTGCAGGTGTTTGAAAGTGCGCACGGAGCAGGGCAATGCAGCGTCAGGTTACTGCGCTGTGTGGACATGTGCTGTGTCTGAACATCGCTATGCAAGTTGCTTTTCTTAGACAGTGGCACCTGGGTCTCTCCCTGGAGGGAGGGTCCTTTCCCCACCAGCTACTCAGTCTCTGACCGAGGGAATGACTCAGCCCTGAGTCAGCACTTGGGAGCAGCGCTGAGGTGCTGCCGCTGAACAAACTGTGTTTCTGCAGGTCATCTTGGGCCTGTCTTTCAGATAGGGCTTCTGGTGCCATGAAAGATCCCATGGTGATCTGAGGAGCAAGGATATTAGTTTTTAAGTCTCTGCTCTGTGATTCTACAGCTACCTGGGTCTGCCTGCATATTGTTAGCTGCTGAAATTATGTACAGTATTAGAAGCCAAGCAGAAGCTGGATTATAGTAGAAGGCAAAACACTTTTAGGATGTGTAGTAAGCTTTGAGAATGAATTTCTAATGTCCTGTGTTCTTTCCTCATCGCTTCTAGGTGAAAACGTGGTTTCAGAATCAACGAATGAAATTCAAACGTTGCCAGAAGGAGAGCCAGTGGGTGGAAAAAGGGGTGTATCTACCACAGGTGAGAGAATTCCCCCTTCCCCCATCACCACCGGTCACAGTTCCTCCAGTCTGTGGGGACAAGTGCATCATGCCCAACCTGTCAACTCGAACAATGCACAGGACTCGATATTACTAAAGCAGTTGTATTTCTTGTAATAAGGCTTACAGCGGAATCTATTTTAAGCCTGCCCTGGCACTGAAAGAGCTTTGTTTCCAGTCCACTAATCTCCCAGTTGAGACTAGATAGAAAACAAAAATAGCCAAAGAGGGGCCAGCAAAGGCTACTTGCGCTGGTGTTGTCCCTGGCATGGTGCTCCCAGACACGTTGAGTTGGGGTTTACTAACTTAAGATCTTGTCATCTCTGCTATTAGTAGTCTATAGCAAGGACAATGAGTATGAAAAATACACTGTTGTTTGGTGTGGGAATGGGGGAGAAAGGAGGACCCATCCAAAAGAACGGGCATGGTTGGTGTGGTGCTCTGCATTACTGAACAGCCTTCTCTGTCTCTCCTAGAATGGGTTTCATCAGGCTGCCTACTTGGATATAACCCCCACGTTTCACCAGGGCTTCCCTGTAGGTGCCAGCAGGAACCTTCAGGCTGTGACCAACGTGCACCAGGCTTACAGCAGTGGCCAGACTTATGGGAATGGGCAGAGCCTCTACTCATTCATGGCTGTGGAGGATGAGGGGCTCTTTGGAAAAGGTGGGACAAGCTGCAACACCCAGCAAACCATGGGTTTATTAAGCCAGCAGATGAACTTCTATCACGGCTACCCAGGTGATATGGATTATGTCAGCCTGGAGTCAGAAGACGCCTACGGCTTCCAGAGCACCTCTGACAGTGTTGCACCGTTCTCGAGCTCTCCTGTACGGCATCAGTACCAGGCCCCTTGGCATCCCCTGGGGACCCAGAGTGGTTATGATTCTTAGGTCTAAGTATTTTATTTCCCTCCCTTCTCCCATTTTCTCTCATGTGGGGTTTCTAGGCTCTTGACTCAGGGATCCAGTTTTTATTCCTTTCTTTTGCCCCTCCTCCCCTACTCCTGTTTTAACCATCGATGGGGCTCAGCACCCTGCTGCCTAGGGCTAGTTTTTCTGTTTAAAGGCACCTCTCTGTTCATAGCTAACCCTTGGCAAGGGTGTTTTGTGTGCGGATAGATGAAACTTCATTCATGGAGGATAATGTGCAATGCCACAGCCAGGAGCAGCAGAGGTGGTAAAGGTCTGTGTCTGCTGTCCAAGTCTTGCCTTCCTCTGCCTCTTTTGCAGGTGATCTCTGACCTGTATGTCTTGCAGCAAAGCTTTGCTGGAGAAGAAACCCCTGTACTTCAGCATATTTCTGCTAGAAATACCCTGTTGTAGCCCAGAATCTTTCCCGCCATTTTGCCTATTTCTGTCGCTACCTCAGTCAGCTAACTGCTAACAGGTTCTTTGCATCCTCTCTTCCCTCACCAAAAAGCTACATGAGATCATCTGACTCCAGGTGGCTTGATCCAGTTATTCCCAGCAACTCCTGGTCAGTACCTGCAGCTGAGAGGAGGGGAGGAGCAGAGGAGAGAAAGTGGGGTGGAGTATTCCCCATATCTTACATGGAAACTCTGGTTTCCGAAGCTGCTAACTTGTGTCCTTCACCTCGTTTGGGATGGTGTCTCTGGAGCTGTCCCCACCAGTTTACGTCTTGCCTTTCTAAATCTCTCTGCAGAGAGGTTGTTGGCTTGTCCCAACCTGAAAATTGCAGCAGGGGGGTAGCCTGAAGTGCAGTTGCTGGAAGGGTGGGGGGTGGCTCTGTGTGGCCAACCCTGGAGTGGTGGGAACAGTCTGCTTAGCCGTATGTGATGGTTCCCCAGCACTGCACAAACACGGCACCGCTGCATTGCAGTTTTCTCTGGGGTAGAGGTGGGCAGCTGGGTAAAGGACTGTTATTTTAAAGGTGATGTTTAATGTTACTTATCCTGGAAACCTGGGTGTTGGGTGCAGGGAATCCTGTTGGGTGCCAGTGGAGTTGTTGTCCAGGGGGCTAGAGCAGGATAGTTCCCCACTCTTGTGTCTAATCCCAGTTTTAAGAATGTAAGCTAGTAGGATTTTTGTCCCTTCCCCAGGCTTGGTTGGATCTCTTCTGTATTTTTCTGCTGAAAAGGGCACTGGCTGCCTCATCTGACATAAGTACCCAAGCTCAGGGGGAGGTGAGAAGTTTAGAGAAACCTAGTTAAACGAAGTGAGGAAAATGCCAATTAAAATTTTCCGTTTCTTTTTTTAAAGTAACTGAATCATCCTTTCCAGTGTGGAGAAACTGGTAGTCAGCTCCAATCTTTGTGAAACTACTTTTTTTTTTTACGAGATGTGGAGTTGCAGAGCCCAGTCTGCCACTGCCCAGAATACAAAAAAGCATAAATGGTAAAAGCATAAATACTTCTGTGGCAGAGTTTTTCTGTGGTTAGTGCACAGTTTTTACTGCAGCCCTGTCTTCAGATGTCTGCACAAGGGCTGTATGTTGTAGTTAAACTTTCACTGCAAAGGAGGTGAACGTTTGTTGTTCCAAGATTTTTCTTAAAATGTATTTTCTTGCAGTGATCTGAAGCATGTTTTGTTATATGTGCATGTTGTCTTTTATTACCTTGTTTCTGCTTAATGTTCTTGTTTTGAATTGAAAATAAATTACTTTATTTTGATGTTGAAACAGTGTCACCAGCTTGCATTGGAACAGCCTGCTATGAGAGGGGTTATTCTGCCACGGGTCAGACCAGCGGTACTGTGGAAAGGAGGAAAAAAATAATGCTACTGTGTTTCTCCCAGAAGTAGGATCAAGTGCCTGTTTTAAATGGAGTAGGCCACAGAGGTCCATCAGCCTTGTTCTTAACATACAGGTGTGTTGCCTCATGCAAGGGGGCCTCCAGGGGTAGGCAACTGGACTGTCAGCTGTTGGCTTGCAGTAATGTGTAGCCTTGTAACATGCTTGTGTTAGACCTTAAACTGCGATGTTTCAGAATACCTATTTCGATATGAGGGTAGGGGCAAAAGAAAGTATTTCTTGAGGTTGTGTGGCCACCTGCTGCTTCTCCAGAAGGTCACAGTTTGAGGTCTGGAAGTCCTGCCTCATTGAGGCTGCTCTCTTGGGGTTTTTGTGTTAACCTCAAATGGCAGCAACAGCTTGTGTGTGAGTAACCAAATCCTGCCTCCAGCACTGAAACAAAAATGTCTGTCTTTCCCTGCTTTGCCCCAAGACTGCATGTATCTCCTCTGAGCAACTGGGAGCAACATTTAAAAGGTACAGAAATATGCAAGACGGACACATTGGGACTGAAGCAGTGGATCAGCAGCCACCAATTTAAAGACTCAATGAAACTCTGCTCAGTGAGCTTTGGTTCATCAGACCCTTGCTTTCCTTATGTGCCTCTTAGTCTGAACACCTGTGCCACTTGCAAGGAGCCAAGGGCTGCAAGTGTCTGTGGGCAGCAGCACTAATGGAACAAAGCAGCTGCCTGTGTTCCAGGGCTGGTGCTACTGATGTGTCAGCAGAGCCAAGCTCCTGTAAATAGCCATGGGTTTAAACTAGCCAAAAATTAGCTGTTTGGGTTTAATTCCAGGTTCCTTAAACTACAATACATCGCTAAAGCTTTTCATCTGTCTGAAAGGGGTAGCTCAACAGGTAGTCCCACTGAGCAAAACTAGCTAAACTGGCAGCTGACTACTCAGGCCCAGGCTGCCACAGGTCCTTTACTGACCAGAACCTGTGTGTGTAGGTGCCAAAGCATGTCTGCTTTTGTTTTGCCTTACTGTAATGCTCTGCTTCCTAGGTTGAGGAGGATTATGTGCAGGAAGGAGAGGGAGGGGAGGTTTGAGCCTGTAGAGGAGGGAGAATGGCAACCCACATGTGGACAACTCAGCCTATCTACATTTCTCTCCTGCTGAAAATCTGGCCTGGAAGAAGGGGAAATGTCAGGCTCACATGGCTTCCTGTATTGCAAAACAGATCCTTTCCCATCCTGACTCGGGTCTCATGTGCCAACATCAGCTTGGATGAACTCTGTGTAATGCTCTAGTAGTAGTGTTAACTTCAACAATTCCCTTGGGGGAAAAAAAAAAAGCTGAACTATATACCTATAAAGGACATAGATACTAAAGCTTTGCCTTTCAGCTTTAAAATTAGCAGCTTCCAGGTGTCTTTTTTTTTTAAGATGCAAACTTAACTCTAAAGAAGTACACAAGGTGTGTAGGTCTCTGCAGAATGATTGCAGAGGATGCTTGCTACAGATCACCTGCGTTGCTTGGGCGTGTTTCTCTTCCATGTTTCTGCCACAAGGGTAAGGAGGTAGCCAGAGCTCTGCTGGCAGACATCCTCCTGCAGAGCCAGATATTGTTGCTAAAATAGCCCTGGGACTGAGATGAATTGCTCTGCATGCTGTGGTTTGTGTTACTGCACGTACCATGGGACTGTTCCGCAGAAATGGAGTGCTCCTCCCCAGGTGTGTTATTCCCCTGGTTGCTCAGCCTGGGTTGCACGTAGGTTTGGCAGGCACACATAGTTGCAGAGCTGGAGGAAAAGTGGAGTGGCTGTTGCTGGAATTTTGGCAGGTGGCCTGGAAAGGACTACTTAGTAGATCAGGAAGGGTTTCTAGAAGCTGTGGAATGAAGACTGCCCTGTCACAGTGCTGGAAATCTCTTGTTACTTTGATGTGCCTGAGTCGCCTCACCGGGTGAAACAGCTGCACAGGCGACTGCAGCACTGCTACCAAAGTGGTGGAGCTGCAGCTATTCCCTCCAGACTTGTACTTCCAAAAGGGTTTGTATCTGTTCCTCAGAGGAAGTAAGTGTGTATCAGCAAAAGCCCTTTCTGCTGTGATATATTGCATCTGTTAGGGCTGGTGCTTCTTGTGACTGCTGTGTAACAGTGATTTCTGCACACTGCAAACATGATTTACCTTGCCAGCAAATCTTCTTAAGATCAAGCTGTAAGCTCATATGGAGCTCTTTATATGTATTACAGCTTGTGGAAATACACTGCACTTTCACAGCATCTCTGCAGTGTCAACGCTCCAGTGTGTCAATGCTGCAGGGGTAGCTCCAGCGGCACAGAGGATCCCACCCAAACAGAAGAAATTAGATCTAGTAGACCATGTAGACCAGGGTTTATTCTCTAGTTTACTGGGTTCCAGCCATTGCTGTCCCATAGACAAAATGCCAAAAAGTAAGTGGAGTGGTGCAAGCACTCATCATTCCTTGATCTCTGTGTCAATGTGGCCTGCAGCGATGTTTTACAAGCTGCACATTTCTTCTGAGTGGCCCATGAGCAAGGGCTCACAGCCGCAGTTGTCTCTCTAGTGCAGATAAGGGGCATGATCTTTGCTTTAATAGGCTGTTCCCTACAGGCATGTGAAAACATATTTGGTTATCTAACTACACTACATGACTCAAATGCTGAGCTAACAGGGTTTTGGAAATTTTCAGTAAGGCATTGGCACATATGTCTTGTATCATTGGTGGCCAGCAGCGTCCTGGTTGATAGTGAGCAGTCAAGAGGCATGAAGGACCCAAAATAATGGCACTGGTCTTAAAAACACACACACACACAGAGTTTTTCCTTTCCTGCAAGGGCCATGTTATCTTCATGCTGTCCAAAGTTTCAAAGAGCATCCCTTGCATCATATCTGTGAGCCTTTTTCATTACCATGCTAGAATTAATTTCTTGTGTTTCATGGAAGCCCATCTGCTCACAGACAGGGTGTGTCTAGCAGCTGGGCTGTGTCTGAGTCACTACGTCTTTTACAAATTACAACATCAGGACTGCTGCCTTGGGTGAGCCCCAAGATCCATCCAAGTCATGGTCTAGATACTAGGGAAAGACCAGAAGAGACAGCAAGTCCCTGGTGTCTCTCTCTGGCTGGCTCTGGTGGCAGAGAGACTGCCTGTCACAGGAGCTGCATTCCTGCTGTTACTACGCAGAGCACTGGGAATGCAGCTCCTGATTCAGCAGACATCAACGCATTCCCTTGCTGGAAGTTGCTTACTTGCCTGTTTGAATTGCTGCAGGCTTTTTGGTCTCCAGAACCACCTGTGGCAACAAGCTCTGTCTTTGAATGATGGCCTCTGAAAAATTGTATGGGTCTCTTGAGGAAACCGCAAGATTTGGTAGTGTCAGCACAGCTTTGCTGAAGGTCAGTAGTAGGGAGATCACAACTGTTGCTCTTACGGCCAGGATCCTTCTGGAAGCCAGTCCCAGAGACTTCACACCAAGATCCTGTCTGTCTTAGAGCATCCCTAAAGGAACAGGGCATAACAGGTGACTCCTTTTCCAGAAATTTCTTAGCGAGGAGCAGTCACAAGCTCAACGTTTTCACCTACGGCAGCCTTTGCTGGGGTGGCATGGAAAGGTTCCAGATGATATTCAGGTTAGTAGCAGCACTGTTGGCTCCAAAGGAGCTGAGAAAACTCCTCCCACTCATGTGAGAGCCCTCGTAATTGCTGCTATTGTGGTCCACCTTCAGGTGCTAACCAGCACCTTTCGGTTAAGCTAACTCAGCCGATCCCCACCCCTCTGATGGTTACAAGAACACGCCTCTCCCAAGCTTAGGCACTTGCTGGGTGTAGGACTTGTGTGTTTGGACTGTGCTTTAAAATGGATCTCCAGAATGATATGACTTAGAAATTTGCCATCCAAAAGGCCTTATTTTTCCCCGCATCATGCTGGCCATACAGTTTACAATACAGCCCTATAAACAGTGTAGCTGAACAACCGAAGGGTCAAAGAGCGGCTGCATGAGGGAGTGGGGGTGGGAACACACCGCTGCGAGGCGGAGGGGACATACACCAGCTTTGCCAACAGAGGACTGTTCCTCTCATTGTGCCAGTTGCAGGCATCCATCCTTCATTTTATGCCCATTTTTTTGACCATAACAGCTACTTCACTGCATTAAGATAAAGTCAGAGTGATATAAAACCTGTGACTCAGGGAACTGGGGCTATATTATTAAATATATTTTGATACACACATCTGTTTTTAAGTACTTCGACCCTTATTTAGTATTAAGTTTAGAAATGATGGTACCTCTATGATTTAGCCAGCCACAGTATTAAATATTGCTGGGTAGGGGAAATTCTTAAGGTGGGTGGTAGTTACCTCATCCTTTGATTCTAGATGTCTGACATCGCCAAGAGTCATGAAGCTGATCCACTAATAACAGAAAAATCTCTGTTCATAGTTTCAGAGTCAAATCAGCAATAACAATGGCATATGGTTGCTATGGCTATTTATGCTCCATATGGATTTCATATGTCAATTCTCTATTACAGTGGAAAAAATATACAGAAAAATACATAATCCATCTTAAAAATATTTTATTATTTTCCAAATTGAATGCACTGTTTGGTTTTCTTGAGGGGAGGCACAGAAAGATATGGACTAGAACAAAGGGCTTATTTATCATTTTGATGCATATAAGATCATCTTAGCAGCCTTTCTGCAAGCTACTTGTCACATGTCCCTTCACTAGACACTTCATCAACTCTATATTTTGTGGCTGACCTACAGAACTGGTGGTCCAACCACCAGATGAATGCCTGATGTGTGACACTTCTCCAACTTCAATGAAAGGTACGTGACCAGCACTGCTCCATACAGCCCATGGCTTCATGTATACACAACTGTACAGTGATATGTATAAGTGAGATCCCCCAAAGGAGTCTGTGTTTCCTCTGAGACAAGTTACAATAATTTAGAAGGTCCAGAGGATAATCTGAGTAGCCAGATCTTGGACCTTGCTATAAGGGAACTTTAATTGTCTGTGCCAACAGGTGTGTGCATGTGTAAGGGTGTACAAATGAGGGGCTGTATGTACATATAGGGGCAAACAGGTACCTGCATGTCTCTGTGTCTGTACATGCTTGCAGGCACATACTTGGATGCCAAAACAAGTTCTTAGCTACATGATGCTCCTGAGTTGGAAAGCACATGAATACCAAAGGGAGAGATGAGAATAAGATTTGATTCCTGGGTGCCCAAGTACCCCACATCCACAGTGCTTAGGAATGATAGAGATGGTGGCCAGCAGTGGTTGGGAAAGGAGCCCCCATGGTGGCCGCATGGTGAAAGTTACAGCCGTCACCTGTCTTTGTGCCCAGATATTCCATGCTGCCAGGACAGCTGTGGTAAAAGTCTACTTTGTGCTGAGCGATGAAGCCCACTGTCTGCTGGACGCTGCAGGTGCCCCCTCCTTTTCCAAAGACTCCTCCATCCTCACTGGTCATGATTGTGTAAGCGTTCTGCCCTGCTCCATAGTGCTGACGGGGGGGAGGCAGGGCTTGGATGTTGCTGGCTGCGGTGATCGGGTAGCCCTGGTGGAACTTGGGGTGGTGCATGTCCAGGTATGTACTTGGCTGGAAGCCACTCTGCAAGGGAAAGAGAGTGAGTCAGTACACACAGCGGTGTCCATGGACCTGACGCGTGCTGCGGCTCTGTCCGTTCACATGCCACGTTGTCTCTTGATCAGTAGCGATGGCACGGGGGGGCAAGCAGCAGCACATGCATCCCCATCGCTCAGGGGTGGATACAGAGTCAGGTATATATATATACACACACATATATATGAAGAAAACAGCTTTTCTCTGGAAGCATTTCAGTGGCGTAGACAGCCCATTGCTAGGCTACCTACAGAACGTGGAGACTCATGCCAAGTCTGTGCCTCTGCACCAAACAAACCAGAAGGCAGCATACACCGATACTTGCACGCTTAAGCTGCCCCCATGGAGGAGATCTATCTCAGGGCTTATCTGCCCAGGCAGAAGGGGCTGTGCCGAGCCATGGGCTGTGTTCTTACTTGCGTGAGGCACTGAGCCCGTTCAGTCCACAGGCTGTGCTTCTGGCACCTCTTCAGCTTCATCCTCCGGTTCTGAAACCAGGTCTTCACCTGGGTGAGGAAGGGAGAGCAGAGAAAACATCAGCAAAGGAGAGGGAAGAGCAAATGCTGTTAGGCTCACAAGCAGCAAAGGGTGGCGAGACGGCACAGATACAGGGGAGGCAGCAGATAAAGGCCTGCAAGAGCTGCCTGGGGTGGTTGCCACGGGGAGATGTCTGTCTAGCAGCCTCAGCAGGCGGCTAGTGCATCTGCATGGTGGGGGGAGGGAGCAGCCTTACGTCCATGGGACAGTTACAGCTGCGACAAATTGACTCCTTGTTTTAGTCATGGAGCTGAATGACTGGTGCAAATTAGGCCACCCAGGTCTCTACAAGCCCCCTGAAAACTTCTACGACACTGTTTCTGCATGCTTGTGAGCGGAGAAGAGAGGCTTGCTTCTTGTACCCAGAAGTTCCCAAATTCAAAGCTCCTTGCGGGGGTGAATTCCAGAGCCATTTCCCCCCAGGGCTGTGTCTGCGCCCTGAGAGCAGCCTTTGCTGGGATGTGGATTGAAGGAAAGGGAGGACTGTCCCCCACTGGTCTTGTTCCTGACAGAACCTGTTCGGTGCATGCGTGCATCTGTGTGTGCACCTACAACGCATATATAACTTTTTTAGTCCCAGGGCATCCAGGCCATCATGCTTAGCTCTGAGATCCAAATTCCAGGCAGATTTTGGACTTGTAACTGCAAGCACTTGTGCCCCAATGCCCAGTCCCCCTCTGCTTTAGGAAGGCATCATCTGAGCCAGCACCAGCTCACTACACACTACCGACATGGAGATCAGCAGAGATGAACCCAGCAGTAACCACATGGAGGGGGGAGCCAGGTGTCAAGCAGCCGGGCAGTGCTGAGTGTGGGACGTTATTAGATATTGGACAAGATCAGCGCTGGGAAATGTTAGCAATAGCTTTCAGCAGGTTGCAGCCCTGGGATTCAGAGAACTGATGCATACCAGGACTTCTGTGCAGTTCGCCAGTGCATGGAAAAAGTCTGTGAAATGCTGTCAAGCCCAGGACAGAGGCTGTTTGTGGCAAACAACATATTCATCGCTGTATTTGCAATTCTACTACAAGTGGTGGCAACAGTACCCTTAACTGACCCCTCAGTGGGGAGGCCCCAATGGGGGGCCACTGACTCTCCTGCCACCCAGAAATGCTTCTGATCGCTGGGCATGAAAAGGCAGGGGAGCAACTCTTAGTTGGCACCTTTGCCCCTACTCTCTGCTGGGGACTCATCTTCCCAGCCCGTCACCGCCTTATGTGACCATTCAGCTGCCATGTGACAGCTAGACCATGGGTCAAAGTCTCTGTGCTCACCTGCTTGTAGGTGAGCCCCAGGGCAGCAGCCAGCTCCCGGATCTGCTGGGGGCTGAGGTACTTCTGGCTCTGGAACCTCTGGTGTAGGGTTTGCAGCTGCTCCTTTGAGAAAGCCGTGCGGCTCTTGGCCTTCCTCACTCCCTCCGTGCCATCTTCCTTGCCCTTTTGAGACTTGGCCATAGGCTGTGGGGACGAGGATGCTGAATGTGGACTGGTGGCCGAATCTGGTGTGAATTGGCAGAAATTCCCAGAACTGGATGAAGCTGGGGATACTTCTAGAAATAAAAAGACAACGGGAGAAGGTGTACAAGGTGTAACACACAGCTGTGTGGGCATGAGCATGCTCTCCGCCTGCCTCCTTGCCTACCAGAAAGGGGCTTTCTTGAAGCAAAGGCTTGTGTCACCCTGCTTTCTTCATGTGTCTGTGAGCACAGGCAAACCTACTGACAGCGAGCAGCTTCCCAGCTCAGCCCTCGGGGGTACATGTGGCTCCCTTTCACCAGGTGGAAAAGTCAGGGCAGGGAGGGGAGAATGGTGCACATTGGCTGGCACACCAAAAGGTCCGGTAATATTTCAGTCTCTGTGTGCTGTGAAGAGGCCTGGTCCTGACTGCAGGCATAGCTTTGGGTTGGTGACTGGGGTCCCCGAAACTGCCTGCCCAGCAATCTCAAGGCACTGATAAAACTGATAACAGCAGCAACGCAACCTCCGAGCAGGGCATATGGTGGGGCAGAGCAGTTCGTGCTTATAATGATGGGGCAGCAGGTGGAGAACATCAGTCTGGCCTCGGATATTGGCTCGCTTCTCTTTGCCTGGGGCTCCCACCGCAGACCATCCCATTGCTGGAAACACATACATAGATGGAGGGACCTATCTGGCTGAGGGGGGTTCTGGCAAGAGAAGAATGAAGGAGAGAAATTGGGGAAGTGGGGAGGGAGAGAGGAAAGGTGGATGTGTGGGACAGGTGAGTGGAGCCAGTAATCTTGTACCAGGGACATGGGGGACAAAATTCAAGAGTGCAAAGGAAGGTGTCCAAGCCCCTTCTCATTTGTCCTGGTACATGTCTTTAAGGGGTCTCTGCTGAGGACAAAGTTGAGATAAAGATCTAAAGGAAAAACTTCCTAAACAATCTGGGCTACTAGTCCAGACAAAAGCTGCCAAGATGCAAAGTCATTCAGGCTGCCTGAATAGGAAAATGCTAACAAGAGAGATCACCCCAGCACCTTTCTGCCAGGTTGCTGGGGTCTGTGAGAGGCTGAGACCTTCTCAGGCCAGCCATGCCTGAAGGACTGCCATGCCAGTCTCCCCCCTTCCCTGTAACTGCAGTGATGAATCTGTACATCCCTCCTTCCTCCAGCTGCTCCTCTGCAAACCCTTCTGTGCGGTCCATACCCTCTCCTACTGACATTTTGGGAGAGAGGGGGTGCAGTGAATGGGGCAGTGCCATCTTCAGTACACACCTTCTGACCACTGAGCCCAAACAATAGCTGCCAATCTCCTTCCCAGTCACCCTGAGAGCTGTGACTCCAAAGCCCACTGAGACACCCTCCTCAACCTCCCACAGGTACGACCAACGCAAGGTACGGACGCCCTCCTGAGGAATTGGCTACCCACCCACCCTACCAAACCTTTCCTTCTGTTCTAAGCCAAGAGGCTGCTAACAATCACTCAAAAGCTGGACGTCAGAAAGGTGGCCATGTCTGTGGTATCTTTTCCCCTGTCACCCTCCTGACGGAGGCACCCTTGTCTTTGTGGTGCCCGCCACTCTGGGGTTGCCTGCCCTTACAGGCCTGCTCTTGGCTGTTTCCCACCCCTAGGAGATGACAACCACCCAGAGCACAGGCTGTGGGAAGAGCCAGGCATGTAGTGGGACAGGTTTCTGGTGCTGGGGAGCAGGGCCATGAGGATTACAAAGGGCTTCTGCCTACGAGGAGAAAGGGGCTGCCAACAGAAGAGGTGCAAGAGCTTTAGGTGTTATGTGCACGAGGGTAGACTGCAGAGCCTGAGAGGAAGTTGAACATCTGTGACCTGGGTGCAGGTGAAGCTAAAATTTCTTGTGGGACCATGGGGTGCTTGGCTCCTGCAGGCTGTGCTGTAAAAACCTTGCAGGTAGGAAATGAGCATGCTGGGAATGGGGGCTTGGAAAACAGGAAAGTCTTCTGTTAGATAGGAACCACATCAAGGCACTGTAGGGCTAAAGCTCCCACATGTTCCTGCTTGGTCTGTCATCCCAAACCCCCATGTGATATACCACCCGCAGCTCGAGCTCCCTCTCCCATGAGAAGAGACTGAAGAGAGGAAGAGGAAGCAAGACACACAAACAGCAGCACAACAGACATAAGCATGGAAACCTGACAGACCCACTCCCACAAGCCCTTGACATCGGATGGACCTTGCTTCCACGACCGGGCTCTCTCTGTAGAGAAAGAGGCACCAGAGGAGAGCGTCTGAAGATGGGTTTTAAGTCTATAAGTCTATTTACCAGGCCCAGTGGGGGCACAAATGAGTCAGTCTGCCTGCTGCCTTAGTGGAGCAGGCAGCATGCAGAGAACCTGAGCCTTCCTCCAAAATACATGGCAAGTAGCCGCGTGCCAAGTAGACACCAGCCACTCTGCCCAAGCCTGTAGCTCTCTCTATAGCACCTGACAGCTTGAAACCGGCACTCCCAAAGCTCACCTTCCTCCCACCCATTAACCTTACAAGAGCGTTTCCCTGCTGACCATAGCATGGGGCCGGGCAAAACCCTGCTCACGTCAGCCATTCTATTGCTGCTCGCTGGAGTGGGAGAGGAATGACAGGAGCAGAAAATGCCAGCTCAATGGGGCCTGGGGGTTTTTTGGAAAGAGGGAAAGGCCAGGCAACAAGAGCACAGAAAGGAGAGGGAAATAGAAAGGGGGAAACGGCAAACTAAAAGAAGCAGGGAGTAACAACGCTGCATTTAAAGGGAGCAGATTTCCTGGCACAGTGATTCAGAGCATACCTTGGCTGAAGTTTAATGAGCACATGAAGGGCACAAGAGTTTGTAAGGGGATAAGGGATGCCGTGAGCAGAATTGCCTTCAGGATTTGTTTCTCTCTGTAGCATACATGACAGCATTTCACTTAAAGGAGGCCCAGATGTTTCTGCCCTGAGAACCATGAACTTCCATGAGACCATGCTGTCACACTGCCCTTCACCGAGGGGCACAGACCTTGCCAGTGCCTGGACTCTCACAGCCTCTGGTGAGGTTTAGGAAATCAGTTCACTGTCACTGAAGAAAAGTAGCATGGAAAGGTGTTGTGGCTGCCCAGGGTCACCCACCCTCCTTGCCTACTACATTGCGCTTTGCCCAGCTCACACATTAGGAAACCGAGGCAGGGAGAGAGAAAAATTTTGCTCTAGGTCGTTAAGCAAGCAGCTGACCTGGGACCAGAGGGATGGTGGGGATCAGGTCTAGGACTTAGCCGAAATGCCTTACCTGCAGTCTGCCTCTTCCCTCCTGCCTCCGGAGCCTGGCTGGCACTGGTGGCTCCTGCTGGCCCAGCCGAAGTGGGGGCATGTCCTGCCTCCCCCGCCGAGTTCCAGTAAAACTCCAGGTACCCCATGCCAGTCCCGCTGGGGTAAGCCTGGTGGCAGGGGGGCAGCGCCAGGTGTGCACACATGGGGGGCAGATGAAGGGGTGGTTCCCCCACCTTCCAACAGATGCCACCTCCACTGGGGGGGGGGCGGGGGGAGGACAGGTCTCACCGGCAAGCTGAGGTAGCCCCGAAGTGTGGGCAGGTAGTTACCTTTATAGCTGGCTATACCCTGCCTGGGACTGCAATATCCACCATCCTCCGCTCCTTGAGGCTCTTTGTCATGTTAAAGAGGCTGATTGGTGGGGTGGGGACAGGGCAGGGTGGAGGGGGGGAGAGAAAGCCATGCATGGCATCAGGGCTAAAATATGTCCCCTCTGAATTCTTCCCATCCTGCAGGTCCTTCAGTCACACCTGAGCCAGGGGTCTGATCCGGAGCCCCGTGAAACCTCCTCTGGCTTGCTTCTGTGGGCTAAGCTCAAATCATCCTGGCACAGAATAACCCCATGAATGCTGATGTCCTGTGTAAGAGAGCTGTTCACTGCATGGGGAGAACAAACCCCAACCAATCTCCAGCACATGAGAGCAGACAGGAGGCAGATCTGGTGCTGAGCTGCACAGTACCATGCTGAGCAAACCCAAGCCCTGACTCCAGGTTGTGGGGAGAGTTCTGAGACCTTTGCTTGTGTCACACCAAAACCCCTGCAAGACCCACACACGCATGTGTGCACCCTCCTGACCTGGCAGACTTCCCACGTTCTTGGTGCAGATGTCAGAGAAGGAGCAAGGGAGATCTGGAGTTTAGAAATTACATTTTTTTGAAACTGCCTTCACACATGCATTTGAGGGAAGCAGCTGAAAATGTGTCTGGCCCACCTTCCACTCATCTGTGCCAGAGCAAGTTCAGAAACACTGGACAAGTCACATGCAATACCAGACCTCATTTTGCAGAGCAGACCCAGAAATCTCAGCTGACTGGTGTACAGAGGGACAATCAGCAGAGACTTTTTCACTATGGAGGTAGGAAAAGATTTAATGCAGATGAGGGCCACAGCTAACAGATTTGCTCCCCCAAGACCTTTCAAAGACACATTTCATTCGCATAGTCTGGCTGTGACCTTTGCCAGGCTGTCTCAGGCTGTCTGGAATAAAGAAGATTAAGTGTTTCCTTTAAGGTAGGGTTAGCTGATGTTTGCTGACATATGGCCCACCCAAAGGGGACAGGCCCCTGCAGAGCTGTTCATTGAGTAGCTAGAGGTAAGTGAGAGCAACAGAATTCAACTATGGGCCTGCAGGCTGGTCTGCTCTATGGGCTTGCTCCAGTTCCTTCCCCTCAGGAGGTTTTGCTCTGCCTGTGTTTAGGAAGATTTTAGTAGTTTCATCTTGACAGACATTGCGAGTCCTGGCTAATGTCTGTCTTTCTCAATGTACAGACAGAAGCCCCAGAGTTACTTCCCTGCCTTGGCACCAGGACATGTGCATGTCTCATGACAGAAGCTCAGAGCTGATGGTTCAGATCCACAGAAGTGTAAAATTATTTCATCTGGACTGTCCCTGCACCCCTCTGTGCCCCATTGCTCTACAAGTGCTTGTCGCTGCCTTCTTCCCAAGCCAGTGCTAGCACCCGGTACCTGCCCAACAGGCTAGAGAGGGGAACCTGCTTGCTGTGAGTGTTCAGGTATCAGCAGGGAGAAGAAACAGACAGGTAGGGGTGAGCAAGACCATAGGAAATGGGATTTAGATCAGTTCAAAAGGACGTAGAGCAGCAATTCTGCTGCTGCTCTGTGTCCCATGGCAGGTTACCAGTCCCGTCTTCCCTGTCTGTAGGGCAGAGACAACTTGGGACCATTCTGAGAACCCTGCATGGGAAGCCAAAAGGAACTTCAGAACTGGCCTGTGAGTGAACCTGAAAATCAATGCAGCTGCTCTTGAGCCGTCATGGGCAGACTATCCAACTCGCTTGCCACACCACAACATGATCCTGCTGCATTGGGACCAGCTACTTTCCCATGAGGTGCAGACCAGAGGGACATAAGAGCCTGGCTAGGGTCTCTCTAACTTGATGTTTGGTATTATGTTTTCTGTTTGCATGAAACACTATGCCTACAAACTGCAGGGACTGACATCTCTCTGCACAAGAAATACAGTTTCAAATACGAAATTCATTTGAAAAACCTAAAGCAAAAAAGGGCCTTTGAGCACATCTGCCCAAACAGAATCCCAAGAACATCCTGAATATGGCAACTACTCTGCCACAGCCTCTACAAGGTGGTTTTGGCTCGTACCTCACTTCTGAATTACTCCACGTTTCAGAGCTGCAGCGCCACAAGAGCTCAGATCACAGTCCCTCATATCTGCCCTCAGGCCCTAGCTAATTAAGCAAAGGGAGATACACCAATGACATGCGCTGTACAGAGCTTGGGACCCCGCTGGGCAGCTCCAGTGCCAACAGTGAAGGGGAATGACTTGTACTCCTTCCTATTCAAGTCTGGCCTGTTACCGTACATTGGTGTTCAAGTTTTCATGGCCTTAGGTGCACTTAGGAAATGAAAACAAGGTAGTAGACCTGGAGGATATCTACATATCTTGTAAGACTGTTTAACCTGAAGATCTGGCAGAAAATATGGCAAAAAAGCGCTGGCATTAGTGGCAATGGCTTCACTGTACTTGCCGGAGTCTCACTTGCTGAGCACTTTGCACTTGATCTCCTTGATTTCAGCTACTTCTGAAGGTGTCTCGGATCTTTCTTGCAAAGTGGCCCGAGGCCATAATAAACTAGCATAGTCACCTGCACTACAAAGTGTCTCTGGGCAGAAGTCGGGGCTGGTGGGTGGTGTTGCCCCTGGGAGCAGAACCACCCTCCCTGCTGGACCAGCGCAGAGGGAGTCACCTCCCTAGGGGCGGTGGGGGGACTGAGAGGTACAGGAGCTGAAGAGACCTCAGGGCCTCACCCCCCTGCTCCATGGTTTCAGAGCAGCACCGCATCTCAAGGCACAGCTTCTCTCCCCCGCGCAGCACCTGACATAACCTCTGGCACAGGGAGCAGCTCCCTAAAACCAACACCGCAGGCAGCTGACAGATGTGGCTTGGCATCAACCTGAGCCAGACCCTGCTTGGGTTGGTGCTGCATTGTCCCAGACTGGGCCCAGCTACTCACTATGATCCCACAGTGATGTCCACGAGAGCCTTCCCAGGCTCATCCTCTTGGCTCAGAGAGCTTTCCAGTTTCTTAACCTTTGTCTGCTCTTCTGTACCATGAAGCTGAAAGCACACTCCAATAAAAAGAGGGAAAATTTTTCATGGGCATGTTAGTGACATGATCTTCTGTCAACAGCTAAGTCCTTTGCTTTCTCTGAGATGGCACTGAACTGTGCAACAGAACACAAATACTTAAGCAGTAGCTTGTAAATGACCAGGTTTCCTCCATAATGGCTGTGAGGTAGGAAGACTAGTAGTTAGAGAGACCAGAATTAAAGAGTTAAAGTCCTAATTGTCTGTCCTCATGCCCTCCACAATGTGGCTGTAGCTTGTGCTGACTTGCCCGAGATGGCCACAAACTAGTGAATGCAGGTGCTGCAGACAAGGTAACTCCAGTGACATGGAAGGCAGGAGAGGCTGCAAAAACAACCTTGAAAACTAAGCTGGGATTACGGACATCATTCAGAAAATGCCCAACCAGAGCAGAAGATGGTGCACATGCTCAAGGAAATGGTGTCTGTAACTAGGTCCTTTCACTGGCACAGTCTATATGGCTGTGACAACCTGATTTCCTTATAACAATCCCTGCCTAGCCTTGAGTTGTCATTGCCCCAATGTCTTCTACACCTTTTGTAGGTGACCTCAGCAAAATCATCCCTGAGGCAACAGCTTTTGATTTGCTTGGGTTTTTTTTTTGCTTCTGCTTTTCACTGGGGTCTTAGGCAATAAATTACCTTTTAGACCCCTTAATTTGTCAGTTGCTGCTCTTTTCTCCTAAAGGGGGAATCAGACAGGGTCAAATGGGAAAGCTCAGGTCAGGATAAAGACGCTGGACAGACCTGATTTTGACATGTCTGTGTTCTGGCAAAGTGTCCCATGATGGCTAACGTGCAAACACAGCTTGATGTGTACAGCGTGGAGGTAACAGTGCAAGAACTGAAAGTCAAAGCTGACGGCATCCTGACTAGGCTTAGATGTTCAGTCACAGCTTGAGCCCTTGTGGCTCACGTCTTGCTGGTGTAGCTCTGCCTCTTCAGTGAAGATACAGCTGATGCCACCAACAGGAGCATTTGGGTACAATACTTCTGCATTTGGGTTTAAGCTGTCAGAGCTGTGGCAGTTTGGGCTGCAACAGTTTAGAAGCCCTTATTGCTACCACTGTACCAGGAAAACGCCAAGTTTCTTGGAGGCTTGGTCTCGCCAGACCCCGCTCAGGGGGTGCGTGGGGAGTGCGTCTCCCCAGGGGGACCTGGGCTGCAGGCTCACTTGCTGCTAGCAGTGGGTGAGCACCTGGCAGCCCTCTTTCGGGGGGGATTTCTGGGACATACAGTCACTTTATTACTAGACACATCTAGTGATGTTGGCAAACAAGCATTTTTTTCTGTCCAAGTTGGCTTTTAAAAAAAAGTATGCTTTTCGGCCCTTGAACTTGTTGAATGTGGTTTTGGTTAAGTATTCAAAGAACAGCTAATGCAGTTGTTTTGAGAAAAAGGCTTTGGCAGTCTTGTTTTATGGTATTTCTCCTTTCTTTGAAGCCTTAAACAAATATCCTGCTTTGTTTGAAGATTTGCATAGTAATGGCTTAATCTAAAGACATTTTTAAAACCAAAAAAGTGGAAAAGTAATATAGGTTGAATGATAGGAAGCAAAGTAGCTAAAACATTCCCACATTACAACATTCCCACTCTGTCCACCTTTTAACCACTTAGTTCCGTGGGTTAATTCTTTAATTGTAACTTGAACTTGAATTTACTTCCATTAGCACCATATTTTTCTCCAAAGACTTTTCTTTTTTGGTGATCGATCATTTTCTACAATTTTTTTCTTTGCTTTGTGTGAGGCTGTGCTGTAATCTCGTCAGACCCATGTGCTTGCCTGTTCTCACAATGGCCTTATCCTCCTTGCAAATGCTGTTAATGAGTCTGTACCAGAAAAGGAGGTGTGTGTGTCCCCTGCCCAACACATAGTGTTTTGATGTACTGAGGATAGGCAGTGGAAAAGTAAAACCATAAACATACTGCTGCTTTATTTTTTTATTATTAACGTGTATCATGCTGGGCTGAAAATTTTCTGAAAGCGTTAAAATGTATTCCCAGTGAGAGAATATAACCAAGTTTCAGTTGCCTAATAAAAACAAAAAGGGAAAAGGGTTCCCTTTCTCTTTTTAGGTTATTCTGGGCCTAGAGCTAAATAGGGTCAGAGCTGGTACCTCACTGCACCTAGCAGCCATTCAGAGCCACAAAAAAGTAAGTTAAGAGCTCTCAGGACTGGAAGATGTAAGGGGAGCTATGGTAACACCTACCTAAAAAAGACTGGGGGAGGGGCTAGGAAGTCTGAAAACCTTACATTCCTCAGTATTTCCTTGCTGCCTTCCATTTTTCCTTCTGTAAATGTAATTTAGGAGTCAATGACCCACGTTAAGTGGTTTTGGTTCATGAAGGAAGGGAACAGTCTGCAAAGGCCTCTTCTCTTAAGTTATTCAGAGTAACAAAAGCCTAACTTATTTTGCTGTGCAAAATTTTTCAGTAAAATCAAGAAAAGGTAAAAGTGAAAACCTGTGACGCGCACACACACACCTCTCTCTTTAAATGCTCTCTCTTTCACCCCCCCTCTCTCTTTTTTTAGATCTGCCCAGTGGAAAAAAATGTAAGGGCCAAGAAATGAATGGGCTTCATTTCCAAGAAACAGTTTAGGACAAGCTGTAGATCATTATCATGAGACGGATTTTTCTGCTGGTATATCCTTCCTGAAGTCCTTCACAAGCTGAGGCCCTCCAGGGGAAGTGTAACTTGAGCCTGATGCCAAAAGGAAGGTGAAATTGGGAGAAAAGAACTCTGCCAGCATTGCCACCACTCCCACAGTCTCCTGGGCCTCATCTTTAGGATTTTACTTCCCTGGTCTGCTAAAACAATTGTGGTGAGATTAGGCTGAAAAGAAGACCCTGGGCAGTGTCACCATGTCTACCACTTTTAGCTTCATTCCAACATCTCTTGAAATGTAGTGGATGACTCCTCTGCTCTCACCAATCATTCACAAAGCTTTTTCTGCCTACCTTCTGCCTCTTGACTTCATGTTTGAAAGGCACCCGTGGTACCTGGCCAAAGCTATTTCTCTGGCATTATGGCTACCAGTTTATGGGCAGTGTGCAAGTATGGCAAATTCTCCACCAGCCTGCTGCTCCTGTCTGTTCCCCATTCCCAAAGTGCCTGTCCATGCATGTGTGCCACCAGCAGAAAGTGGTGCGAGAGTGCAGCATCAGCAATGGAAGGTGCACTTTCCTCCTTTGCTGGTCTTCCTTTCCCTACTCAGTGTGTGTTTTGTCTTTGAAGAAAGGAGTTTGTAGGTAAAGTAACAGCAAGTTGTATGAAAAGTAACAGCAAGGTTATGCTCCAGGTCCATCATGACTAACTCCCCTAGAATAATGGATCTTAACGGTTGTTAATGTGATGTATTTTCTCCCTAAAAATAAAGGGGATGAAGGATTTTTCTAGTACTTACTTTTTTTTTAGTACTTTTGAACCGTTTTCCCTTCTCTTTAACAAAAGCTATGAAGATTTTTAATAGCAGTTAATTGCCATGGCACCAAGCTGCCTGAGGTCTTGAAATCTCAAATCTCATTTAACCATTTTGTGGAATGCAGAGCATTTTAATCAAAATGTATACATAGAGAAAACACTCTCCCACCACTGAAAACCCCACTTGGTCCTACAGAGATGTGGTCCCTGTGTGATCCCCCCGCCCCCCCTAACTTGTTCCTAGGCAAATCTTCCAAAGAATTCCCACTTAAGCCCAGTTTGCAAAACTGTGGGTCTCCATGGCCCCTCTTCCAGCTCAGCTGTCAATACCTGGGAATCCATCCCACTCCTCCAGCCCTTTGATATTAGGCTTGTAACCAAGATATTTGAGGTACCCTAGGCTCAATCTAGGTTTTCCAGGCACCTTTCATGGTTTTTACTCATCCCGCTTCATGACCAGTGGATCAGTGCTGAGTCTCATGAAAGAGTCCTCAATATCTCATGAGCTTGTGGCACAGGAGTAGAGGATGAGCTGGGAGGGAAATGTGCCCACAGAAAAGGCAGGAGGAAGAGGAAACTGTGTTGGGACACCCCTGTAGGGGTATAAGATACAGAGTGAGCAGGTGATGGATTTTGGCAGGTGGAAGAAAGTTAGAGGTTTCTCAGTTGCATTAAATGCGGGCAAAAGCTATCTTAAGGGGCTTATAGGCCGTGGAGCATCAAACCTTACAGACTCTTTGACGTATCTAAGAGTGGGAGAAGAATGCAGTGTGCTCCTCTTCCAGTCACCAGCTCTGGTATCTGGGATTCCACCAGCCCAAATGTGCCAGGAATTAAGTCTCCCCAGACAAACAGAGATAACATAGCAGAGCTCTGATCAAGGGACTGATATCAAAGGAGCAAATCTCTCAGCCCCAGGGATGAATCATCAGAGCAGTTTATTCCAACCTTCTCTCCTCCTTTCAAGTATCAGGTTCAATTGCAGCAACAGCAGCACAAAAGGCTTCGTCATTCTAGGTGCTGCAAAGACAGGGAAAACACAACCAGAAGGAATGGAATTCACAGGTGATACAAGGCTGGGAGGGTGTTGCAAATACCACAGAGAACAAAGAAATAATGCAAAAGGAACCTATCTTGCTTGGGCAGGGAGGAAGAAGGAAAGATGGGGGCTAGTCATGCACCTGGGGAGAAAGAATCCCAAAGGTAAGTAATCAAATGGAGATGTCTAGAAAGCACAGCATGAAGAAAAAAAAAAGACAGGCAAAAGAGGTGCATGTTTGCTACCAGCTGAGATATATCAAATTCAAGCAACAGCAGTCCTATTTTGCAGGCATGCAAGCAACTTGACAAATATCCATATTATCTCATTTTCATGGATAGGGAAACTGAGGCACCACATGGTCTCAGTAAAGGGCCTGTTACTGTGCAGCACTGGCCACACGTTGGCTGGGCAGAAATACCAGGTTGTCAATGCAGAACACTTTTGCCTTAGAGCTAAAAGGCAGTATTACGCACAGTTATGGTGAGATCACGTGAAGAAGGTTACATTCTGGTTTGTGTGCCCTGGAAAATGAGGGGGATGAGGAGGAGAGGGAGGCCCCAGGGAAGAGCAGCAGGAACAGGAGCATTATAAACCACAGCTGCTCTCTGCCAAAGTGATTATCAAACCAGAATTGCAACATCTCATCCTCTCTGCTTCACAGCAATCTGTGGATCTAATCTCTGTGTACACGCAGGGGGAGATCTGTTTTGTCTGAAGGCTTTCCCGCTGCCAGCTCCAGGCAGGTTGCCCTTCCCACAGAGCAGGTGAGGGCAGGTGGAGGGGGCTGAGCCGGCCGGCGCAATGCCGGAGAGAGGGCTGTGATGAAGGTACCTAAGGTTGTGTGTCACTGCAGCTCCGCCGGTCCTTCGCAGCCACCTCACCTTGTGCACCAGCCCGCTCTGTAGCAGAGGCGAGCCAGGGGGGCCGCGCCAGCTCTGGTCCCCTGCCTCATCACCCCCAGTAACAGTTAGGTCGGATGATCCTCCAGCCGGCTTTATCCAGGCATCAGCCACATCAGTGCTGGATCTTAATAAGCAATGTTGTTAACGGGTCTGCTTCCCCCCCCCGCCCCCCACCCCCCGTGAGCTGTGTTAGCTCCGCAGGGAAAGCAGGAGCAAGACCCCCAATGCTGTACAAAAATCAGTTGATCTCTGAAGCCTGTAGCTCTGGCTCAGATGCACGCCAGGAGCAGAAGTGCTGCTGAGACGTAGACTGTTTTGGGTTGTGGTTTGGAGTTTGGGAGTTTTGGGGGCGGGGGGAAGGGGTTGCATGTTTTGTGGGGTGGTGGCATGGCATTCACACAGCCCTGTGCTTTGGCATGTCAAGATTTACCTCTTTGAGCTCTCAGGTGCTCTAAAAAATTGTTACTGATAATTATGTTGCAGATGAATCTAAGCTTTGTGAGGAGAATGGGGGGTGGGGGCGGATGGCAACCTTCTATATGGACTATTTGCTATGGGTGAGGCACCTGGGGAACATACATGCTGCTGGTGTGATGCCACATAACCGGGCACATTTCCATGCTACAGACAGGGTAACTCCAGTGAGGCCGCACTTGCCAGCCTGTGTTTCCCTCTGGGCACCGTGCTCTAGCGGGAGTGAGAGACCTTGGGAGCAAGGAAGTCATTCGTGGCCCAAAGGAAATCAGTTTTGGAGAGGTAATGGTAACTCATTGGGAAGACAACAGAGAGCGTGGGAGGGAGGCTGCTGGCCTGTAGAAATGTCAACATGAAAAAAAGCAAGCAGGAGAGAGTTTTTAAAAGGTTGTGATAGTCTTTTAGAAGCCAGGTGAGGCTCACAGCAGAAAAGGCACCGGGCAAAAGTCGCCTGGGGTTAACCACAGAAAGCAGAGCCCTCGGCTTTCTCCAAGCCCCAGGCTTGGGGGCTTTACTGGAGCGGTGCCTGAGGAGCTGCGGGCTGCAGGGCCACCTGGATGGCATGGCCAGGCCACGAGCTGCGGGGCCAGCACAGCACGCACCTCCGCCTCCAGCAGCAGCCCTGCTGGCATCCCCAACAGGCATTTCTGGCACTGCAGAAGCCAGAGTAAGGTGACCTTGTGCTAGGGTGAGACTTGAAGTATGGAAGGATGGCAATAGGAGCATCCACTGGGCCATGGCACCTGCAAGACAAGGCTTTGGCTTGTATTTAGGCTCAGCTGATCCCCTGTGCTGTGTTGTGCGGAGTTTGGGATGGGATTAATGTAAGTTTAGTCACTCACTACCCAGGATAACGTGCCTCAAACTTCCACACCCTCCCCCAAAGCTTTGTCCGCAGGGCTATACATCTTGAAGAAAACCTGAGGCAGGGGAAGGACAGCAGCACGAAGTGGGGCTTAAAGAATGTCTTTTTAAAAGGAGATGGGAAAGAGCAAAGGGGAAGGAGAAAAGTGGGGAAAAGCAGGAGGAATGGGCTAAAACATCAGGGTAAATACAGAAAATTCCAAAAGCGTGAAGGAGTGTAACACCAGGTCACTCTCAGCTCTGTATACAGGCAGACCCTGCAATAATTGGCACGAGGCAGAAGGAGAAATGGGGCCATCAGAAAGCAGTGGGAAAATGCCATGTGGTAGAAGGAAGGACCAAATGATGTTCAGGGGTGCAAGAAAGGCCTTGAGGTATAAGAGAGAGCCCAGAGCTGGCCAGGTAATGCAAGCCCATGTCCATCTACATTCAGTCTACCCATCTCTGCCCTTCCTAAGGCTGAGAGAAGTCAGCTTGGCAAAAGTGGGCAACGATCATCCCGAAGGTGTATTGGTCCCTAGTTCTAGGGATGCACAAGTAGATTCAGAGACAGGTATAGCAGGGAGCCTGTGAAGAGCAAGAAGAGCCACTACAAGCTGGAAGGAGGAGAGGAGGTTAGTGAAATTCTAGCTACTTCCAAGGTAGGGATCATGGAAAGGAGAAGAAGGGCCCTGTTGGTGCCAAGGAGCATGCATCATGTTCAGCTTATGGTGACTCTGGTGGTGCTTGTGGGGTTGGACAAAAGACTGCTCCACTTAATGGAAGGAGAGCCTCTGCCACCCTCACTGTGCTGTTTTGCCCCGTTCTTTGTGGTAGCTGGGTCCCTGATGGAGACAAATAACCTAAAACAGTGTTAGCAAGGAGCATGTAGTCTTTTCAGCTCTGGTAATAGAGGCTTCCACATATAATGACATGATCTCAGGTCTCTGGCTGCTGCTGGAAGAGAGTTTGGCACTGCACTGCACACTTCCTGCAAGTCACCACGTACATCAGAGGTGAACTGCAGGCTCGATAGCCATTTTGTTGTCCCCATGCCACTGAAGACCCTCCAGAGTGTGATGTGAGGGCTAGGCCATCACCAGAGCTGGGCAAAAACCTTGATTCTCTCTGCTGCAAAGCTGCGCATGTGTGCATGGCTCTATGGTTAGAGTGATTCAGCTTTTGCCTTACTTTCTCCTGCAGGAGAAAGGAGGATGGAGATCTGCAAGCTCTCAGAAGGCCTCGCTAGAGCTGGCTGGGTGTGTGGACACTTTTCACCTTTACATTACACTACTGGGGAGAATCAAGCATACTGTATGTATGCAACTGAGGTGCTCGCACCCACAGATCACACATCAGACGTGGTCATCATGACTACACTCCAAAGCCTTCCCGGAGCACCCAATTCTGAGAGCCGGGGAGCAAGGGACACGTCACCTTTGGCTCCCAGAGCTCCCCAGCCACCCGGCACCTCCTGCAGCCCTTTGCAATGGCACCAGGGATAGAACAGCCTTGTGTCCCTTGTGCCCCCTCTGGCATTGCCCTGCCCATCCATGCCAGGCAACAGAAAGGGATGATGAACCACAAACGCTGCTAAGCCTCCCCAGCGTCCTTGGTGGTGGGGCACTGAACAAGCAAATACACCCAGTGCCGGCACATCTGGTGCGCATCACTGCTTTAAGGCTTTCCCCAAGCTTCAGATTTTCTCATTCTCTACTTTTAAAGTGTTACTAATTTGGCTCAACCCTTCCTTCAGCAGGAGAAAGTGTGCACTCTCAGCTCAGTTTAGTTAGCAAAAGATTATGTCCCAGCAAAAAACACCAAACCTCAAAGCTATCTTTTCATAAGACGCCATTGTGCACTAAATCTTTGCTGGAGCTTCCTTTCTAGCCAGCCCTAGCGTCTGTGCTTTGGTTGCTTTGTCCTCACACACACAGCCAGTCAGGAGGTGGACTTCCCACAGCCAAGGAAAAATGTGTCTCTGTTTACTTCTACTTCCTTTTCTCTTGTCCTTTTTTTTTCCTTCTTTTTTTCCTCCTTTTATTTTTTTGGCTTCAATTCCACTTGGAAAAAGAAATCCACAAATCCAATGCTTTTAACTTGTTGTTGTTGTGGTGGTGACAAAAACACTGCAACATGCAGGGTTACCTATGAGCTATGTATGATCAGTGTGAATATCATCCTTGCGTCAGAATGAGAAAAAAGCCAACCAGTAAAGGCGGTGTGATGCTGCTCCATCACTCCCCAAAAGTTTTGTCTGTGGCATGAAATAAGGAGGCTGGAAAGCATTTCTTTCAACACTTCTGCACTGACACTTTTTCTGAGATGGGTCCTGAGCCCCTGCAGTGGTGGTATCTGTCCAAACTGGGCTTTGCTGACGCTTGTCTTGGCCGGTGCTGTTTGTCAGGGCCATGCATTACTTAAAGCAGTCAGGAATAGGTCTTTGCTTTGTGTTTACGGAAAGGCTGCTCCTGATATGCTACTCTGCTGACTTTAGTCTAGCTGAGCCAGCTGTGTTTTATATGCCCATCAGTCCTTCCTGGCTGTGGCACTTACTAGGCATTTTTAATGCCCTCCTTCGAGAATGCAGAACCCCATTTTTGTGGACCCAGAGGTGAGGTCCCACTGCTAGGAAGGCTGTGGCTCTGAAATAGCTATTTGTTTCAGCTGCAAATGTTTTCATGGTCATTCATGGTGGAGAGGGCACTTGTATTTCCCTTTCCCTCGAGAATTGATGATGTCTTGCCTGTGAGTCATAAGCTACCAGAGTCCTATGAGGCTTCATGTTATTTTGCATGCAGCTCAAGGGCCCGTACTTTGGTGCTCTGGTTGTCACCTTTCTATGGCACATTCCCTTCAGTCTTTCTCTGCCTCATTCTCTCACCTGCTTCTGTCAAAGTTCATACTCCCCTTTCTCAGCCCTGTTCTACCTTCTCACACTTCTGAATGCCTCGCCTTCCTTCCAAATCTTGGGGGTTTTTTTAGCTTGCATCTCATTCCTCCTTTTCTTGGAGGTCAGCAACCCACCGTTCTCTTTTTACTGTTTGCTTCAGTACATCCTCATAATTGTCACTGTTTCCCTTCTGTATTCAGCCTCCTATGGGCTCTTCCATACATTGTAAACTTCTCCAGCCACACTGCTGCATACGTATCCCTCCACGCCTTCACCACGGCTCCCAGCTTTCATCCTCTCTTGGCTCTGCATCCCTATGCTTTCCTCAGTGGAAAATCATTCTGGTGACTCTGTCCTAAACCTTGTGGACTCTTTAGGTCTTAGACTAGACTCAAAGGAGAGGTATGAGGTTAAGACATGTCACTGAGAGCTTCGATCCATATCAGAGCAAGCACTTTGAAAGAAATAAGCAAAGTAGAGGGGAACAAAAATGGTCAAGACCCCAAAGTATTTAATGTATGAATACAAGTTAAAAACAAGATTATACGCAGTCCAGGCCACAGTAGCAGTTGGTCACAGAACTATAAAGGAAGCAATAAACATCTGAGTACTTGATGGCAAGTTTGTTCATGAAGAGAAGAGAAGAGAAGAGAAGAGAAGAGAAGAGAAGAGAAGAGAAGAGAAGAGAAGAGAAGAGACGAGACGAGACGAGACGAGACGAGAAGAGAAGAGAAGATGAAACGGAGACCAGAGCAGAGATGAAAGACTGAGTGATGTTTGATCAGATTGATCATTGCATGGGTGACCGGTTACTTGTTCCGTACATAATCTGCAATGGTCCCACACTGCATGCCACAGTGACTGGTGCACCATGTGACTGCCTTACACAAATCCATGTGACCGTTTGCTAAACAAAAAAAATGGTTGTGCAACACAAGGAGAAAACAGATTTAGCAAGTCAGTCATGTATCTATCAGACATGCTGAAGCTATGTCTCATGGAGAAGGAAAAGACAATTTTTGTAAACACTGTGTATTTCAGTGGGGTATAGCATAGAAACAAGGTTTACCACAGCAAGTTAATAGTTCTAAAAGTTACACAGCCTGTCTCCACTGCATATGGCATACTTTTAAAGTAGCACCAATTAAACAGTGTTAGCAACATATTTTAGGAAACAAAATAATTTTCTTTTCTAGTTTCAGCAAGCCTAATTTCCCTGAGCACTGTGTCCACCCAGCAGCACACTGTGAAGTCAACTGTCTCGTCTGGTATATCACACTGCAAAGACAGGGCCAGGCTAAAGCGTAAGCATGACAGACCAGAGTCATGTGCCCCAGGTTTTCCAGTAAGCATCTCACATGTCTTCTCAAAGTGAAGAAAAGCCTGGAACAGTGTTCTTGCTCTGGTCTGCAGAAAGCCTGAGAAAAAACAGTCAGAGAGGTGTAGATTTTCTGTGCAACTCAATGTGTGTTTGATCTACCTGCTGGCAGGACCTCTCTCATTACGTGTACAGCATGAGCAAAAGTTGTCATGAGTCACCTCCTGCAGCTGCTCCATCATGACCCCACCACAATGGCATCAGCAGAGTGTCCACATCTTCCTTCCTCTCAAATGAAACCGATAATGGGGCAGTCCCCCACCAAACAGCAAATGCCGCTTCTTTGAGGGCTACTCTTTGAGGGCTACTTACCAGCTTTGCTTGGAGGTAAGACCGCAGCACTGCTTGGACTCTCATCTGGATACCTTTCTGAAGGAGAAGCATCCCCATGATCTCCCCAGATACTGAGATGTCTGGAACTTAAAAAGAGCACAAAATCAGATATGAAGATTTGTGTACAGGGCATGCAGCAGCAAAATTTACCTCCAATAAAATATTTTTTCACACTTCTCACAGAAATTAACCGCTTTTCTGGTCTGGTACACAGATACGTTCACCAGAAATAACACAAGCAAAAAGCAATGAACATTGGCTGTGATGCTGTGACACTCTTCATCATGCTCCAGCCTGTAAAATGGTACTAAAACCTTTGATGTGGTTGATGTCACTTGCAACTCTTAGGGATCTTCTCTTGACCACTCAGCAGTGTTTTCTCTCCTAGAAGGATGCTCCAGTGACCTAGTTTCTCATACGCAACCGAGGGCCATTTGGTTCCATGGATACATCAAGACTTTTCCACACCATTTGGGATTTTTCTGGTGGTAGCAACTCCCCTGCCAACCTCTTGCCCAGATGGGAATGCACTGAAATAGAGATGGAATCCAGAATGGTCCTGACCTAGCATGAACTCAATTTCTGCCAATAGTGTGACATCTGAGAAACTCACAGGTTTTGTAATGAGGGTGTTGGGCAAAGAGAGAGGAAGTGGCAAACTGAAGAAGTGGCTTATTCTCCAATTAAATTTTAACTTCATTACCACATTCTCCTTTTGTACTCCCCTTGCTGCCTTCCTCCCTTCCATTTCAGGTCCAGTTAGGGATGGGATGCAGAGACTTGGGGTGTTCTGCTTCCCACCAGAGGTAATAATACTTCACTGGCTCCAAGTGTACCCAAGAGGTAACGTGAGGATATTAGCAGGAAAAAAAGCCCGCTGCAGCTAAACCTTAACTTCAGCCACTGCTCCAGGGGCTAGCTTGGTTTTCAGAAGCCTCTGCGATGCTTTCAAGGTCTCTGCAGTGCCACTTGCACATGGCAAGCCAGAACACAGTTCTGTGGGTAGTCTGAAAGACATACCTGTCCAAGCTAGCTCTGCCACTCTGGCCAGGCCTCTCAGAGTTGAATGACATTTTTTGTGGGGGACTGTGGCAGCCATCAGAACTGCCTAGGTGCTTGCTTGAATGTGATGAACAGTTTCAACTGAAAACAACCCATCTTCAAGCATTCAAACCATTTAATTGCAAACAGCTTTTCCTTTTGAAGCTTCCTTACAATTTTCAGAAATAAACTAAATACATCTAAACCAGACTCATTCCCCAACCAAAAGTTTATCACAAAAACTACACAAAGCATTAGTTTAGGGCTCTGTGAAATGTGCTTTGGCCCTGAATGATTTTGCTCTCTGGTTCCCATTTTGACAGGAAAACAGAAATGTTAGAGTTAAGTTTGACCTAGATATGCTTATGAATTTGTATGGCTAGGTTTTATTTTTGTCAGCTCAGCCAGTGTCAAAAACCAATCATAGGCAGCTTGGCCCAGAGCACTCCCCAGCTCTGAGATCGGTTGCATAGCAAGCTCTGCTAAAGACAGGCACGAGCTAGGAAGGAACACGCAGCCATCAGTAACGTCAGGTTTCAGAAAGCCTGGACTGGCTCCATGTTATGCGGAGCTTTTTCAGGCTTTACTGTTCCCTGGTTACTTTGTGCAGGCTGCCACCTCTGGAGTTGTATTAGCCCCATTCTTCCTCTAGGGTACTTGGGTTCTGTTTCCTTCCTCTCGCTTCCCTCCATCCTCTGCCCCTGAAGAATATTTTATTTCCTTACTTTTTGGTGAACTGTTTCTGTAATTTCTGCCTGTGAAACACAGGTATGGACTCCCTCGGCCTGAGATGGGTGTGGGACAGGGAAAGTAGCGCACTGGAACAAGAGCTTGCAGCCTCACAGCAATGGGCAGGTGCTCAGCACTTCCCAGGCAAGAGAGCCATGGGCCAGAGCACCCCTCAGACCTGCCCCTGGGTCAGGCACCCCACGGCCCCAGGGGGACTGGCTGCTGGCAGGCCATGGGGTTTCCTCTTCACCACCCCACTCCTCCCAGGCACCCAGTACAGAACATACGCAGCAAGATTTCTAAGGAGGACATCAAGGTCATTTGCCAGGCAGAGGGAGCAAAGCATTGCTTTCGGGGGGGTGGGGTGGTAGGGTTCCCTCTTCACCTCGCTGGAGAAGCACTGCTCTCAGAATTGTGCAGGGGCACAAGTCTCAGGTGGTTTAGCTCTGGGCAAGATTCCCAACCTCCATCCACATCCGCTTCCCCTTCTTCCCCTTCTGCCACTGAGAAATACCAGGGAAGTATTTGGATGCAAACAAAAGGATTTAGGCAAACAAGAGCCAGAGTGGCACATCTTTTTGTTTTAAAAACAAAAGGGCAGGCAACAAGGGAATTTATGCTGTGAAAAGGAGCAAGAAAGATAAGACCTACAGGGCAAAGGTAAAACCCAAACCAGATACTTAGTTCTATGGTTTTTATTTTAAAAACAAGAAACTACATTAATAAGCATATAAAACCCATCCAAAGTATCACAACGCTGTTACAGAAAAAGAAAATAACAAAGGAGATACCATGTGAGAAAGACCTACAAGTTTCGGTCCAAGCCAACACACATCTCTGATGCAAAGTATGGAATGCTCCTATGCACAGCTGTAGGGGAAGTTTCCTAACATACAGATGCCCACCTAGAAATACCACATCTGGAAGTGCTGGGGGGGGGGTGGGTGTCAAAGGGCAGGCAGAAAAATCTGTTTAACTGAGCCAAAATATGGAATTCGGGAAAGAAGTCATATATAATACTTCTGAGAATAAATATCTGGCATGGAAACCTGATGGAAAGCTAGGGAAAACTGGACATAATAGGATTTCATTGTGCAAGGCTGGAACATTTCAAATGAAGTCACAAGTAGTACTTCACAATAGCAAATTTTGCTGATCTTTGCAACTGTTTCTCAACAGGGAAGGCAGAAACCTACACACCCCAGGATGTACATTAGCAGGAACCTCTCTGAGCTGCTCTGAAGTGTGCTGCCAAGAAAGCTTGCGCGATCCACGCTACGGCAATTTGGCGGTCGTTCCTGTCTGTCTGAGCCTTTCTTCCTTTTACCCACCTCAGAACCTGTGGGCCTGCCTGTCCCCTAGGACCCCGCAATGAGCTCCAGCATAAGCTCGCAGGCAGCCCCAAGCTCAATCAAGTCTGAAAATGCAGATCTGGGAGCAGGAGTTTAAATTGGACCTACCTCTGTGCTTCCTCCAGACAGCCTGCGCAGGTCTGGAGTCTCTCTCGACAGAGTGCTGCAGCCAGTGAAGCGAAGCCCCCACCCCCTGACTGGGGTTACGCCACAGGGGATACTTTTTGCCTTCCTGAGCCAAACTGTGCCAGCGTGGCAGCACAGGCAGGTGTGTCCATACTCCCGACTGCCTAGCAGCGTGACAGGCTGAGAGACCAGCATTTACAGATGTACAATCACTGTCTGCTGCATCCCTTTTAGCAGAGGCACTACTGCAGAGTGGTACACATCTACGCTGCAGGCTGCAGAGCATCACAACATCATGCAGATCTTCCAGAGAGGACATGTAAGGCAAAAACATTTGGTCTGCAACCAACCAGCAGACTGAGGACTACAGACCTTCCCCACCGCTACGCTAGCAAGCTTCGGCAGCTCTGGTCTCTCGTTCTGCATCTCTGCCTGCATGAGCTTACACATGCCACAGCTGACCATGCCTGTACCCAGAAGGGTCATGCTACATGCCTCTGCCTAATATTTATAAAAACATTTGCTAAGAAAATACATGTTTGGAAAATAACTTTTACCCTTGTAACAATCTGCAAATTTCAGACTTTCTGGCCTACCAGAATGCAGCAGAAAAGCCAAAAAGAAAAAACAAACAAAAAAAAAATCAAGAGAAGGCAGGAAAAGTTACTTTCTGGCTTGCGATCACCACCCTCAGTCATCCCATACGATCTTTAGCCATGAGTGCAGATACAAACACCACCCATTTTCTGCAACACCACATATTCCAATCAACACTTGGGAACAGTATTTAAAATTGTCAACCAAAAAACCCCAAACAACAGATATTTTGGTGGACAAACATACTTCTTACTAGTACGCAATTCTTTGCATTTACCTTCCAGAGGGCACAAATAACTTTAAGGTGAGGTGCGTAATTGGCTGGGTCGTACATACCATCCAAAATGCCCCATCACCTCTTTAGTACCTCATTTCTCCTTTACAGTCTTATTGCACCTCCAATCTACAGCATCTTCCGTTAGTATAGCTATTTCTCTTAAACATCTTCAATTTCATTATCTGTACATTTTTGTACACCATTAAAAAAATAAATATTTACAAAGTGACAAATAAATAAACAAGTAAAAGTATGCTTTCAGTCTGTCTATACAAAAAAAAAGAGCAGGAAAAAAATATCCATGTAACTTGGTCCCCTTTTTCCTGAGGCTGAAAAAAAGTGCACACCGGATAGGAAAAAGCAGGGGGATGGCTTTTTGGTAGGCTTGTTAAATTCCAGTGTAACACTGCACACACACACGCACACAGAGTAGACTCAAAGGGGCTGGGGACTTGTTCAGTGGGTCACTTCAGCTCACTACAAAAATAGTAATTAGATCATAGTGGTCACTGCGTGCATAAGTATGTTAAACCCCAAATAGCAATTACAGATGAGAAAAGCAAAAATATTGCCAGCTCTTCTCTGTTCTTCTGATGTTTGTGACAGGGAAGATGAGATTATTTCTGCAAGTGCCAGGTGCCTTCCAGTACTGGAAAATGGGATCACCCATATCAGATTCACTTAATCCTGGTAAGCCTGGCAGAACAGGGGAGTATGTGGGTGCAAAGAAGAAAATAGCAGCAATTGAGGGGGGGAAAAAATGTCCCAGTTCTCATGGTTTTCTTTGCTCATTCCTTTAATGACTCTAAGCATGTAAGAGTCGAAGAAGGGGGGCATCATGAATCTTAGGCAACTTCTTTGTCAGGTTGTATGCTGTTCAGCTCCACCATGGGGTTCTTCTCTACAGGTGATGTGGGGCTGGCTTCTGCTCGTCCTTCAAAGCCCCTGGAGATGTCTTCAAAAGTCCTGCCCTTGGTCTCCGGCACTTTGAAGAACGTGAAGACAAAGAAGATGACCAGGAAAACAAGGAAGATGAGGAAGACATAGGAGCCACACAGTTTCTACAGGGAGGACAAAAGCAGGAGGTTTTAATGAGAAAAGTTCATAAAACTAAATGCAAGGTCATTTGCTGTTGACAGGTCAAAATTCTAACACTTTTCTCCAATAGGGCCCTTACTGACTTATTCTCAACATGGCATCTTTTAAAATGAAATCAGGTTCCTATGGACTTCTGAAATGCTTTAATGTTCCTGAGGGTGACCAAAATTGAGACTTTTAAAGGGAAAGCCTTGATGTGCTCATTAAGATGGCTCTTCCAACTATTTGTAAGGCTACAAGCAGTTAAGACAGCATAATACAAAGGTGAGATGCTGCAGCACTCTTACAGTGCTTTGCAAACTGGGTCCTTACCTCTGCATAGGGGAAGAGCATTCCCACCAAGAAATTAGAGGTCCAGTTGGAACAACCAGCCACTGCCATGGCTGCAGGCCGTGGGCCCTGGCTGAAGAGTTCTGCGACGATGAACCAGGGGATAGGGCCAGGACCAATCTCAAAAAGAGCCACAAAGCCAAAAGTGGCAACAATGCTGATGTATCTGATCCACTCCACAACATCCTGCAAGGGAACAAAACAGCTGCAATTTGGGGCACACGTGGCACAGCACAATGCCATCTCCAGCATCACAAGTTTCTTAGCTACACTGTGAACACTGTGGCATAGATTCTGCAGTTAGCAAGTTGCGCTCTCCACCACACACTCAGCCCTAGCCCCAGCTGTACCTGTCCACAGGGCAGAGCTGCAGGGCACAGCAGATATAGTCTTATAGGTCCCCTGCTGGGGTCAGCCTGGACAAGAACATCAATTACTCACCTTCAGAGCTAAGGCAACAGTCATAAGAACAGCACACACAGCCATGCCACCCAAACCAACTAAATGGAGGGTTCTGCGCCCCGCACGCTCCACCAGGAACAGCTAGAAATATGGCAGAAGGAAAAAAAAAAATCCATTACTTTGGCAGCAAGAGCAGAAGAGGCTCCCTTGCTCAGCATGCTCTGTATCTCTTTCTTTTATCTGCCTATAGCCCTCAGTGCTAGTGTTCTCTGTGCAGGTGACCAGGCTACTCCATCCTTGACACAGGTTTTTTCCTCTCCAGTTTTTGCTACTGCCTTCTCTAATCATTCTTTCCCCCCATGCACTCCTTTTCACCCTCCCTTTCTTCTAAAAGGATAACAATACCTCTTTTTCCCCTCCTCTTCTCCCACAGTGTCTTTAATGCATTCTTTCCTTTGCTCTTATATGCCATTGCCTAGCCCAATGCTTTGCCACAGCCTGGCTACTTGTCCTCAGTCACATCTCCCAAAAAAGCCCAGGCAGATAAGTTACCTCTCACTGTTAAGGCCCCGTTCCACTTACCGACACAACAGTGAAGACTGTGTTTACCACACCAGCTCCAATGGTGGCATACACAGGCTGCGTGATACCAGCTCTTTCAAAAATCCCTGTAGAATAATAGAATACCTGGGAAGAGAAGCAAAAGTTGGACACCGTCACAATTCCAGTGTTTGAGAGCACACCTTTTGTTCCCTGCCTAATGGCTTGCAGGCCCAACAGGGAGCTTCTAAGAAGCACTCAACAGTATAAAACAGCATGCTTCCATTCAAGGTTCATGCACTTGATGCAAGGCTGCCATGTCTTGTCAGGGTGTGTATGGGAAAAGTGAAAGCCAATATAACCTCCACCTTCCATCTTGGCAATCTCTGCAGTTATCACAAAACAAGTGACCTCCAGTCAAGTCGTGAAAAGGGGTTTTTGGAAGCACAGTTCTCTCAATATTAGTGGCAAGTACAAGTGTAGCCAGAGATAAGGGAGGCCCAGCAGATGGGACAGGAAAAAAAACAAACTCACAGCATTGATGCCTGAGAGCTGTTGGGAGAGCTGCAGCATGATGGCAATGATAATGGCTTGACGGTAGTTTGGAGAACGGAAGAGCTCTGGCACAGTTGCTTTCTTTTCCTGGGACATTTTAGCACTCTCTTCTTTCATCTCCAGGATGTCTTGAGATACATCTTGTGTACCACGGAGCTTCTGGAGAACTGTAGGGAAGAATAAAAAAATGCCACGTATAACACACCCATGGCCTGCTCTTTCAGGGAGGGCACACTGGGAAGGCTGGACCACCAGCCAGTCAGTGTTTGGGCCTGCTGCATGGGAAAGACCCAGTCTCTACACACAGCCTTGCTCATCTTTTCAACCTAGAGATCAGTGTACTGTGATCAGCATGGAAACCAGGCCTAGGTCCCACTCATGGTGCTTGATCTCCAAACTTACATTTGATCCCTAATTCTGTTCACACACTTGCCAGAGCTGACTCCAGCCCTCTGCAGCAGAAGGAAACACCCCCCAAGCTCCCTGTTAAATGTCAGCCTACTTCCTGCCTTTCAGGAGGAGCTGCAGCAGCTGGCCCTGCTACATCCCACCAGGCCAGGTGCCACTCCTCATGCCTTAATCCCACCTGGACTCTCTCTGTTGGGATGCCAGGTTTCTCATACCTCCTGGCACTGGTGCAACCTAAAGGATGGGAGGGTAGGTCTCGTGCCCTCCAGGAGTCACACCCTGATCCATTACAGGCTCCAGAATCAGTCCTGGCCTCCCACTCAAGTTCAGGGCAGGCTGGGAGCCCAAACACAGCCCTGCCCCTTCAGCAATGAGTTCTTACCTGCTTGCGCTTTCTCTTCCTCCATCTTGTTGATCAACAGGAAACGGGGGCTCTCAGGGCAGAAAAGAAGAGCCACGCACTGCAGGATTGCTGGGAGGATTGTGAACCCCAAAAGCAGTGGCCAAAGTGCTTCAGTGCCCATGATTCCCTCCAGGCCAAAGATCTACACCAGGAATGGTAGAGAAATAGAGTGACTTAAATACTCTGATTCCTCACCGCCACACCAGTGAGTGCAACAGGACCACATATCACACCTGATGGCAAGTGCAGCCCACCTTGCCCTCCCCCAACCCCGATTTTCCCTGAGGGCAGGATCAGGTTGTGTCAAGCCTACCTGGGCCACCAGGATGCCCACAACAATGCCCAGCTGGTTGAGGGTGCCAAAGGCTCCACGGAGGCTGGTGGGAGAGACCTCACTGATGTACATGGGCACAAAGCCAGTGCAGAGACCGCAGAAGAGGCCAATAACGAAGCGGCCAATGATCAGCATCTCCACTGCCTTTGCCATCTTAGAGAAGGCCATGAGAGTGCCACCAGCAAAGGCCAAGATGTTCACCAGTAGCATGGAGTTCCTCCTGCCAGGGTAAAGATGTCAAGACTGAGCTTAAACCAGTAATACATTTAGGAAATCATTAGGAGAGGAGTAAACCTACCCACGACCCCCCATCTCAGGGATGGGAGGAGAACAGAGTAATTCCCATTCAGCTCCTGCCCTGGCCTACAAACATTTCTTTCTTTTTGCAGCCCACACATTCTTGCTTCCTCCCCAGCCTCCTCATCCTGCCTTCCTCTGTAACCTCTACCCTCTTCCTCCCAACACTCCATTGTAGAAGGGAAAAATTCCCTAATGGCCTGGATCCCTCTTCCCAACTTACCTGCCAAATCTGTTGACGAACAGGCTGACTGAGAAGGAGCCGATCATGCCTCCCACTGAGAAGATGGCCACAGAAAGGGACCACAGAGAGGTGAGGAGTTCTGAGGAGACAGCCTCCCTGCTCCGTTCTGACAAGGTTCTGTTGAAGAACCTCTGGATGATCTGCAAGAGAAACCAGGTGGGGACAGTTACAATCCAGTGGGAGGCATTTTGCACTAGGGAGAGAGGAGATTACTTCTCTGGTCTTCCTTCTGTTTTCATGGAGGAAAGAAGCAAGGATAGACCCTAAAAATTCACTAGGCAGCAACAAGTCATAGAAGGGGAAGATGAGAGTGCAGAAAGAGGAACTTTCATTGAGAAGTTCAGTAGATGGGTAGCAGTATGATGAGGGAGAGATTGCTTCACTGAATGTGGGGGGCTGGGCCCAGTGATGATTAAGGAAAACAGGCTTGTCTTAATATTTCTGGATTATGTGAGCACTGGTGATGCTTGGGGGGCAGGTGTTGGGAGTGAGAGGGAACAAAAAAAATTTGACCAGAGAATGGAACTCTGGCAGCAGGGATGGCTTTCTGGGATGGAAACAGTTTAAGAAACACAGGAAGTTTCACTGAGGTAAGCCTGAAAGACTGCAGCACTATGTAAAACATTCCTTCGTGGTCCCATGGGGATGTGATGGGGCTGTGTTGCTGATTTCCAAGGCATCCCCTTTGATAATGAGGGAAATTCTGCAAGGACTGAGGAGGACACAACCTCATAGTGTCTGCCCCCAGCAGGTGGCAGCAGGACATTAGCTAGGGAGGACCCCCCACCCCCTGAAGTGTGATGTGACATCTATTCCCGGAGACAGGGTGGATGTGGTATTGGTGACTCAGTTCCTGAGAGAGAGAGGAACCATCTTATAGTTACAAGAAAACCACATTTCTTGTTCTCTTCAACTCTTCTTTCTTAGGCTACAGTCATGAGATTACTTGGACAGAGTGCCCCGTCACAATGGTTTTACAAATAGTGAATCTACACATAATACAAGGAATTAATAAACAAGTAAGAAGCCTGAGATGGTCCCAGAGATAAACTTACCTAGAGCAACTATAATCCCTACCAACCCTCAACTGTTTTCTGCACACTGCTCTTTACATTTCTTCTGCCATGGTTGGTTTATTCTGACTCAAAACTGAAGTGACTCACATTCCTCCAAATACAGACCTACCAGAAAATGGCAGACAGACCCCTCCTGTCCTAATCAACCCTCTGCACTCCTAATTAAGGGAATTAACCTCTCTGCTTGCTCTCTCTCCTCCCCCAAACTTTGCCCTTCCTATCCACTGTTGTAGAGGAGAGGGGGGTTTTAATGTCTTCTTTCCTTGAATTCATAAACTAGAACCAAACTGTTAGCTCCTTGGGAGACAGCTCCTCTCCTTTCTACCCCTTTATTTTCTCATCAGCCCCAACTCATTCTCCCTCTCACCTTCTCAGGAGCATTGATGACACCAGTGTTGTACCCAAACTGGAGAGATCCAATGGCAGCAATAGAAACAGCATAGATAAGGGGTGCTGTGATTTTCTGTGTTAAGAGAGAGAACAATTATTTAGTTATCTTGGTTATTCATGCTTTCCACACAACCTGAGTTTTTCTTCAGCATCAACAGCCATGTGCAAGTGTGCCAGGGGCAGGGAATGGGCTTTTATCCAGCAAGGGTGGGGACCAATAACAGAGACCCTGGGAAGTGAGACACAACTGTACAGCAGGAAAAATTTCTCTGACTAGTAGGAGGGCCTGTCAGGACCTCCCCTTTATTATCTCCTGATCTTCATCAACTATTCTCAGCTCATTAGTAATGAATACACTGGCTGCATTAGTGGCTGTTATTTTGGGTTGATCTGCTTTACAGAAAAGCTTTTGCTGATCTCTGGGATGTCATGAAACAAGGGTCTAACTCTTTCCCATGCCAACTGTCAAGTTCCCATAAACTGAGTCTCAGATCTGCCCATGAGCTATACTGGCAGTCACACCCACCAGTTAAAACATGCACTCTTCAGCAACAGACCTGCTTTTCCCAGGCAAGAGCTTCCCAACCCTACCCCACGGCACCTGGTGCAGCAGCCTGCCTCTTCACAGAGGCGGCAGCAGTGCTGCCAACCTTCCCATTTATTCCTCTCGATACTGTGGCAATACTTGGTATTTTAAATTAAGCACAGTCCCTGGAATCTGCATATATGTGAATTTTTATTTTGTTTTAAGAAATAGGTAACTGCTGAGCCCTCAGAGCCACAGAGGAAGCTTGAAAGTCCAACCTCAGAAGTCCCACAGACAAAAATTTAAATGTCTGTGAAAGTCATCTGACGTTTTCGACATTTTTAAAGCTTGTGGCATTAAAGCCAGCTCTGTGTTAGGGAGGCATGGGGGAGCAGGTGACTCAGACGTTGGCATTTAGACAGCCAAGTGCTTGAGTTAGCACAATTTGGAAAGATCATGTTTCTGTCTCAGGAGGGATTGGAAGCTTTTCCAAAAATATTAACAGTCCCTTTTCCAAGGCTTTCCAATTATTGTCCTAAGGCTGGCAGGAGAGAAAAAGTACCCTGTGGGGCCCTGCTGTCACAGCTCTTCCAAGCTCCCATTTTCCAGCTCAGCTCCAGGAGCAAGGGCTTCCAAAGCCACCCAAAATTTTTGCTAATAACCTTCTGTCCGTGCTCACACCACCTTTACCAATCTTTCAAGCCAAGCGTGTAGGTGCTTCTGGCCTACACAACCCTCACACAGCTACAAGTTAGGCCCCAGTAAACAGAAACTGGTGAAATTACTCTCAGACATGGTTTCCCCCACCTACATGTCTCAGACTGAGCTCTCTTCCTGACGAGGTTAGTGATGGAGACAAAGGGGACAAGGCCCTTTTCTTGCAGGGGGCAGATGATTCCCTGGTTAGTGGTTGGCGTTCAGACCTGAACACACCCTAGGCAGCCTAGGCCTTCTTCTCCTTGCCACACATTGACCCCTCCCCTCATTTTTATCACAAGGAAATTTGGCACAGAACCACAAGGACACAGCTCTTTCAAAGCACCTGGATGCCTATAAGAGGGCATTAAGACCAATCTAAAACCTAATAGGGCATCTAAGCACTTTTAGGACTCCAGGTCAGGTCATCCCTAGTCAGCAGGTATAGCAAAACTGAGCACAAAACCCAGCTCTCCACATTTTCAACAGTGACTCAACACAAGACCGTCTTTCCCCTCAGGGCTCTGCTTTGTCATGGCTTGCAATGGTCACAGCTGGCCGCCGCCTTCTGGGTGCAGCAGGGACCACAGAGTACCTGCTTGGTGGGTACCCCTTACCCACATGGTACATACATAAGCCGTAAAGAGATTAGTTCTTCTACCTTCTTTCATACTCTCTTCTCCTGGCTGTTGCCTGCTATTCATCTCCTACCCAGCCTCATACCACCCAGACATCACATGGGCCTGACCCATCCCCTCCAATGAGCCAGACTGTGATCTAATGTATGGATCATTTGTTACTGCTGGAAGCACCTCACTTCCCAAAAGGCAAACAGGGAGCTCAGAAATAGCACAGCTACACCACCCTCAGCATCCAAAGGCTCAAGGCACAGGTCTGTATGCCAGCAAGGAATTCAAACCACCACCCCTCCCTCTGACCACAGGCATCAGCAGCGTTCATTATCCAGGTGGTGCTTCGCACCAGCCCCCCTCTCCTTCACTGACTGGAACCTCAGAGCAGCACCACTTGTTGAACTCAGCTAAAGGGGCCTCTCAGCCCTCCTCTGAGCGACCTTGACCAGATGGTCCCCTTTCCTCCACCTCGTCTTCTCACACTACACGCATCTCCCATCAATATGGCGCTGAGGGCCCCGGACCTCCCCGATTCTGCTGTTCCCGTGTAACTGTAATCCGCTGGCACCCCGCACCGGGTGCCGTCTCCCTCCCCCCTCAGGCCTGCCTGCCTTCCTCCCCCGGTGCACTCAAACACACGCAGTCATTAGCTCGCTCCACAGGCGCACGACTCGCTCGTCGCTGCAGGCCAACGGTGCCACCGACAACGGCTCTGTCCCCTGCTCTCCAAAGGGGAAAGGATATGCTTTGATTTCTTCTTGAACTTTAAAGATACCTTTATTATGAGCCATACCACTACCACCAAAAAAAAAAAAAAAAAAAAAAAAAGATGCCTTTACTAGTCATCCCCCTTTAAGCATCACGAATCCTAGGACAAACGAGTACTGCCGTGCCGGCAAAATAAACCTCGTGATCAGTGCAATGAAACCCGGACAGCATCATGCGGACCATCGGGCCACACGCACGGAAACAAATCAATCTTACGGCCTGCAGCGACCCCCCCCCCTCAAACAGCGCCCCCCCACCCACCCCCGCAGCAGCCGGGGCCGCTCCCGAGTGACCCGCTGACGGCCCCGCAGCGGCGGCCTGCCGCACCGCATCCATCTTCACCACGACCGACAAAGACGCCCGGCGGCGATGAATCCCGACCACCCCCCAGTCGCGACCCCCCTCCTCCCCGGCCCTCCGCGCCGAAGCGCCCGGCGACCCGAGCGGCGGCTGCCCGCCGGCGTCTGCCCCGCCGGGGGGAGGCAGAAAGCCGCGCTCCCCCGCTCCCTCCCTACCTTTTTGGCATCCATCGGCGGCGGCGGCGGCGAACGGCTGGCGGCGAACGGCTGGCGGCCAACGGCGCTGACGGCCAACGGCTCCCCCCGCCTAACGGAACCCGCTCCGCTCCCGCCCACGCTGCGCGACCGCCCCGAGCCCTGCGCGAGCCCACGCCGTTCCCCGGCTGAAGCCCGCGGATTTATGGCCTCTGTTATGCGAGGGGGGCTGGTGGGAGGGGCCGGGGAGGAGCTCCCCGCGTCCCGTAATTACAAGGAAAAGAAAAAGAAAAAAAAAAAAAATCACCACCAAAACAGTCCTCTGAGCTCACACCGCTTTCTGACTTAAAACTGACATCAGCCGCCTCCAGCCCGCGTGCGTGCCGAGCCGCCGGGCTGCCATGGTGCGCGGCGGGCGCCCGGGGAAAGCCGCAGGCGTGACTGCCACACGAGCGTGAATTTGCCACGCTCTCGACGCCACTGCACGTGTTAGCTCATGGTGGGATACCGGGGATTTGCACAACAGGAGCTGCCTGACATAACGCTCTTTTCGGTCTGTGGGTGAAACAGCGAGGCAGGCAGCCACGGGCGCGGGGGCCAAGTAACACGGGTGGAAGCCTGAAGTCAAATGCCACGCTCCGTGGATGCTCTCCCCCCCCCCCCCCCCCCCCAAAGCTGTGGGCAAGGCACAGTTCGGGCTAACTGGCTCCGGGGGAATTTTTAGTTGGTTGTTTGGTTTTGGTTTGTTTTTGGTTTTGTTTTTTTTTAATATATTTTTCCTACAAATCTGGAATCTACGGGGGCAAAGCAGTTGTATTTAGTCCCAAACTCGTACCCTTTCAACCAAACCGCTGCCGTACTTCGTATTTTATTTGTTGCCCATCCTTCAGGCCAAGCCCTTCCAGCAAAGTAAAGAAGAGCCGGGCTTTGACTCTCGGGAAAAAAAAAAAAAGCTGCCAAGCAATAAAAGTCGCCACTGAATTAAGGAATCTGCCAAGAATTTTGGCTCCAGAAAACGGCAACAGCTCAGAGCTGGGGCGGGGGGGGGGGGGGGGCGAGGAGGAACGGGATGTGGCTTATGCCGTTTTCTCGGTTTTAGGAAAATTGTCCTGGGACCACCCGTCGCTTTGGTCACCATTTCGGAGGAACTGGAACGATCGCGTTTCCATGGCCGGAGGTCAACGGGCCGGGCGGGGCGGGGCGACGCCCCCTGCGGTCCCTTCGCGGGCATTTACCGCCGTGGCGTGAAAATACGATTCCCGAGAGAAGAGCGGTTGTGTAAAAGGGCAAGGGAAGCCCTTTCTTCGGCTGAGTGATAAAAGCTCCTCCGCACACCCACAGGGCAGCACGGAGAGACAATGGCGGGAGGAGGAGCCCAAATTAACACCCTGCCCCAGCTGCCCCCAGGCCCATCACAGGGGCCATCAGCACATCAAAGGCCCCATTCTCACACACCCGCAGGAGCACCGGGGCAGGGTGCCAGGTGGCAACCCAAATTGGGGGCCGGGACCCCCTGCCTGGGCTGTCCCGGGGAGCCAGCAGCCCCGCCGCCGGCTGTCAAACCCAGCAGGAAAACTCAGCAGGAAGGGTCCCCTCCCGGCCGGGCGCGTTTCAGGGTGCAGGGGAAGAGCATTTGGGGATTGCACAGCACTTACCGTGCGTGTTTAGGGGAGGCATCGAAGTGGGGGAAGGAGATAGGAGAAAGGGGGAGATAGGGCAAAAAGAAAGGGCCAGTTGTACCTAAACTGCTGGCTGGCCAGCACGCACATCCAGCCTTGCCCTGCCCTTCATCAGCACAGTCTGTCCTTATCTTGTTATTAAATTTTATTTCTGACTCTTTTCCTGGATGAGGTGCTCTCCTCTATTTGGGGGTAGGATGACATGGCATGTACGGGGGAATATAAGCGCCGGGCCACGGGGGCCCATGTGCCTGTGGTGCAGCGGGTGCGGGTGTGCAGGTGAGACTGTGAGCACTAGTAAAGATCCAGCTGGACCAGCTGGCAAGCAGGTGAAGTGGCCTGGGAGCCTGGGGGTGCCTGTAAGGAAGAAGCTGCCTATGGAGGGATCAGGACAGTCCCAGCCAGCTGCCAGAGAGACCATGATGTCTGGGGGTCTATAGAGGTGAGACCCACTGGTGTCTGTGTCTCTAAGGGTGAGGCCATGGCAGAGGTTCAATAAGGCCAAGTGCCGGGTCCTGCACTTTGGTCACAACAACCCCATGCAGCGCTACAGGCTTGGGGAAGAGTGGCTGGAAAGCTGCCCGGCAGAAAAGGACCTGGGGGTACTGGTTGACAGCCGACTGAATATGAGCCAGCAGTGTGCCCAGGTGGCCAAGAAGGCCAATGGCATCCTGGCTTGTATCAGGAATAGTGTGACCAGCAGGAGCTCGGAAGTGATCGTCCCCCTGTACTCGGTGCTGGTGAGGCCGCACCTCGAATACTGTATTCAGTTTTGGGCCCCTCACTACAAGAAAGATGTTGCTTTGCTGGAACGTGTCCAGCGGAGAGCAACGAAGCTGGTGAGGGGACCGGAACACAAGTCATACGAGGAGCAGCTGAGGGACCTGGGGTTGTTCAGCCTGGAGAAGAGGAGGCTGAGGGGAGACCTTATCGCCCTCTACAACTGCCTGACAGGAGGCTGTAGTGAGG
>BOSO01003197.1:204-64112 GCA_018403395.1 Gorsachius goisagi | reverse complement strand
AAAGGTCTTTTCCAACCAAAGTGATTCTATGATTCTTGGCTAATGGAGGGACCAGGGGAGTCCTGGGTGGCTGTGCATGTGCTAGTCTGAGTCTGTGTGATGCGGTCTGTACCTGCAACAGGAGTAGGGCTGCAGCCCTGGGGTCTCATATGCCAAGGTGCCAGCAACTGGAGACTGGGATCTGGGGACAGACTGAGTTCCTGAGCCCAGCTCCTGGAAGGATCCACGTTATACACATGTATATATGTATATGTACATGAATGTAAATGTGTATTTCCCACTAGCAGACCTCTGTCCTGCTCAGTCTGGGAAAAGCACAGGCTGTTTGGTTTGTGCAAATGCTCTGCGTCTCTGTGTAAAATGCTCTGTGTCTCTGTGTAGATCTGTGTGGTGGGTCGTGTATGTATGTGTCTATATGTGGTGTCTATGTGTGTTTGTGTGCAAGTGCCTACTGGGAATACATGCTCAGCCTTGCTACTGGTTGCACCTGGGAGCAATGAGCTCTGGCAACCTTGCTTCTATCAGGCTGCCGGATCCAAACATAATTCCCTAACCCTCTTTGTTTAACTAATCTTGGCTCACATTTATTTTTCTTTTTCCTATCTTATTTTCCATTTGTTTGCAAGCATAGTGAACTCCACCTTGAATCTGATCACCCAGCTGTCTCAAACCCTGGCACTAGCTCTGGAAATATTCATTTACTTGCTGAGTGTGGGAAGTTGCCATATTTGGGGAGGCTCTAAGCATATCCAAGTTTCAGACGCAACTTCCAGACTGCAAAAAGCATTCTTCTGAAATGGCCTCATTCCTAGTTTATTCTTGACCCACATGCCTCTGTTGTGCTGAGCAATCCAAACTTCAAGATTACATTAAATATATACGTAGCTACCAGTCCAACTTAGAAGCAGTAAGAGTTTAGCTGAAAATTAAATCTCTAACAATGATGCACAAAACAGTGGGTGGCACTGCCTTATCTTTACAGAGCTGGTGGAGTAAACAGCACTAAGGAAGAGACACAAGATCAAAATGCATCACCAAAACCCAGATTTCCCTAAGGAATGAGGGGAAAATACCCCACCCTCTGATGTCAGTTAGTTTTGTCCCAGTCTGAATTCATCTGCTGGTGCTCAAATATTTAAATTTGAAGGTTGCATCACAGCCTCCTAAATATCAGTCTTGTTTCTGTCCGAGGAAACACATCTACCTCCCACATCACAGATAATTCTTCTGAAGATCAGCTGTTGGGGGAAGTACCTTAACATCTCCTTAGCAGACCTATCTGATGCTGCACCAGCTAAAATGAAAGACTAGTCTTTTTGTGAATATAGTATTTGTGTATTATGCAAAGTGCATTAACTGCACTAGGATGGTGGCCCACTGCAGGTTGTCAGTGACCAGCCAGACATAGGATTTCTAACAAAAGGGCTAGGCAGAACCAGCCCCAGGTAGAACTTGGTGCTAGCTGCCCCACATTAAACACCGGTATCCTAACCACAGAGCTATGGGGATTGGGAAAGGCTCATCTTTTGCTTAACAAGCTTTTTTCTTTTTAGCTTTGAGAAGACTTGCATGTCTAAACTAGTGCACGCCAAGTAACATTTCATTTCCAGGCACTTACATTTTCAGAGAAAAGCTGTTTTAATCAGAGAATGCCTATTTCGCATTAAGCAAGAGCCCCAATAACGGGCAAGCCTGTTCTTATCTGAATTATCCCAGAGGCTGGAGCTGGCAAGTGACCCCACAGAAACACCTTACTGTGGCTTTTTGAGAACGTCAGTGGAGCTCCAACAGGTATAGTTCTCTGGCAAACGCGTTTCATACACACAAGGCCTTGGTTCAAGGGAAAAGCAGAGAGAAGGAACGAGAATTTGGGTGCTAAAAAAGAAATAACAAATTTTTTATCTTGTCCATGCTTCCACAACCTAATGGAAACAGGGACTGATCAGACACAAGGTCATCAAGCTCCTGGCAAGCTATATTTCACCTTATACTAGCTGCTCTGTCATACCTGCCCACCTTCCAGTTCAGTGGTGCTGCCCCATACTGTGAAGCTCTTTCCAGTCTCTCTCTTTCCCCTCCAAGTTTAGTGGATCCTTTTTCATGTTTCTTATTATTTTGCCTGGAGAACAAATTCTTCAGAGATAAGAGGAGCAGGGACAAGGAGGATTATTATGCAGTGTTTGCCTTGAGAGATTATTTTCTGCTTTTCTGTTTGTTGTGTTTATAACAAAAGAGCATTCAGAACAAAGGAGAGAGAATGAGAGCCAGCAGGGGCCAGATGCTTCCCCCACAAGCCGTGAGTAACTTCCATTGTTGAGAGGAGCTGAGAAGGAGTGGGAAAAAGGAGGAAAGATAAAAGAGAGAAACAAGATGATGGGTGGGGAGTAGGTTGGTGGGCAGACAACAGGAGGTTAAGAGAGTGAGAAGAGAACCAATGGAGAGACAGAAGGCAAGAACAAAAATAAAAGAAAAGGCATAATGAGGTGAAGAAAGAAAGCACTAAAACAAATTAGAAGGGCAAGGCAGAGGAATAAAAGAGAAAAGGAAGGAAAATGCAGCAGCAAAGTACCAGATGAAAAGGGACAACAGGTGAACAGATATAAAAGATGAACACAGAGAGAGGTACAGGAGGAAATTGCAGAATTACCCAACAGCACAGATGCAGCGCTGGATCATGGCATTAAACCAAAGTCGCCTTTAACCTCTGCCCTCTACCACACTGAAATGTAGGTTGGAGTGAATGTCTCTGAAAACTTTCCTTATTAGCCTGTTCGATTAATCAAATCACTAAAGTCAAAAGTTTTAATACTTTGACATCACTTGCAAAGGGGAAGTAACCTTTGTAAAAAAACAAAACAAAACAAAACCAAAAAACCCTGCAGAAACCAACATTTAAGACTTTAACAATCACTTGCAAAGGGGAAGTAACCTTCACAAAAAAAAAAAAATAGTTCTGCAGAAACCAACACGCTAGAGAGTAAACCACAAGCAGTAGCATCATAGTGAAAATTCTGTTTCCTGTACCTATCAGTGCTACGCGAGAGACGTGACAACCCCCAGAAAGTCATCTAAGGTTTCCTAGTCCCACTTCTTACACTTCAGGCTTGCCCTCTTCGTTTGCTCTGATTGGGAACAAACTCCGGCCCAGCACCTAGGCCACAAGGCTACTTTTGTCTGATTGATGTTGCCTGGGCAACCAGGCGTTCTAGCAAAGAGAGGAGCTGTGTATCTTTGCGTTTGCCTTTTTCTTGTGCTGTCTATTTCTCTTGTTTTATTCTAACATTGGTCCACATCTAAGAATAGCAATAATGAGGTACATGCGTGTGACTCACAGAGAATGCTGTAAATATGTTTCCATAAGCAACTGCCCTTCTTACGATCTCTCTCAGTTTCTGCCTTCCTTCCTCTGCAACATACAGGCAACAGGTGAACTACATCCGAAACTGCCCCCAGGCCCATATCCCAGTCCCGGACTGGGATGCTACAGCAGCTGGGGAGGTGGAGGCACCAGCAGAGCTGTGCTGGGAGCTCAGGGGTGAGCTGGCAGGAGGCTGCAGGGCAGGAGTGAGAGGCTTTGGCCAAAATATCTGTGGTGACGTTTTCTTTATGTATCAGCCACTGCATCTCACCGTGGTTTTCTCCACCCTGAGCAAGAAATTGAATTTGAAGGGCAATGTAAGAAAACAACCTGACCAACGAAGTTCAATTAAAAACCATCAGCATAAGTAGAGAAAAAAAAAAAGTACCGAGGAGTAAAATTACAAAAAGATTTTCCTAGCCAAGTCCTGAGCAGCAAGCAGCATAGCAACCCAGTTCAGGAGAGTGGCTGGGCTGGTGGTGGGTTCATGAAGAGGCTTGGAGAGGAACAGTAGGTATGGGAAAGAGGGAATTAGGGTTGCTCTTCAGCTGAGACCTCAGATCACCCTTCCCTCCATTTCCCGAGGGCTGAACAGCATCTGCATAAGGAGTGGGTTGTTTTGATGAGTCTTCACAAACGAAGCTTTACTTCATATTTCTTGAGAAGTATTTCTCGAGTCCAGACAGAAAAAATGTTATTTCTTAAAGAGGTGAAACAACTTTTTTCTGGAAGATATAAAAAGACTCCCTCTTTGAGTACGTGCAGGGCACCACATCAGCCTGATGAAAGGATGATGTGAAGTTTGACAGATTTAGCTAGAAAAATATTCCCTAGCTGCTTAACCAGCTGCAAGTGTTTCAGTCACACAGATACTGATCAGAAAGCACAGGCTTCCTTACAGAAGCATTTTATGCCTAGCCTGGTCAATCCAGCACCCATGCAATAGGTGCTGGGGCATGCTGCCCGCTGGCACATGGAGCCAGTCTGGGCCTGCACACCATGGCATGGGCAGAAGGCGTTTCACCAGTATAAGGTACCTTATCTCACGTCCCTGTTTAGGTATACTTCTCACACCCCAACATCAGTGAGAGAAAACTACATGCACAGCCAGATCATACACATACAGGATGCAGAGTGAACCCACCCACTATACATACACACTCTCCAGCAGTTACACTCATTAGATGTACATATTTTGATACAGCAGCTCAGACACGGGAACGCATAACTGGGCACAAGCAGAGCTGCAGATTCACAAATGCACTTCTGGAGGCATTTCTCAGCCAGCCACGTTCTGTTCCCAGGTGCCTGGCCCAAATTACATCCCATTTTTCAGCAATAGCATGAAGTAGCTTGGGGTGGGGGAGCAGAGACTGTGGAAATGACTCGCTGAGATCACATATGATTACAGCAGCAGGATTCACAGGAAAGGAACAAAGCCCTGGGCTGACCCATCTCCACTCCCCTCACTGCTGTAATCTAAAATTAGCTGCTGTTGAGCTGGAAACACTCAGGCAGCGGGATTTGAGCCTCTCCCTGTGCAGGCTTGTGGGCCAACAATGGCTAAGCCAGCCTAGCACACAGGGGTTTATCACTCCTTTCCCAGCAGGAGATGCTCTGAGCTGCCCCGAGGCAGTGCTTCCCTCTCCCCCTCCATGTACACCATGCCATGCTTGCTGCTCAGTGGCAAGGAGCACAAGGACCAGCCCACGCAGGACGAGAAAGATGGCAATGTGAAACACCGAAACACCACACGCTGCTCCTGTGCTGGGATCCAGGAGGAGCAGATGAGGAAAGATGAGATTAAACCCATCTTTAGGAAGAGCTGCCTTATTGCAGCCAGTCCTGCTCTGTATTGCCAGCAGGGTCAGCTGCCAGAAAGGCGGCAGGAGGGATCATGGCATGCAGACTCATCATCCCATCCTGGCAGGTCTGCCCCATACCCCCTTGCAAACAGGGTGTCAGCAAGCCAGGGTGGGCATCTTCCCTAAACCACCTCCTTGTTTTATACAGAGTCTTCAGGGGAAGACCATGCATTTCCTGATTCATGCCCTGTCTCTTCTCCAGCCTCCTTCCTCAACCTCCAGTGGTGCCACCCTGCTCACGCAAACCCCATCTGGCTCTTGCATCGCTCCCTCTGGGTGCTCCACACACCCTTCGTCCTCCCCCAGGATCATTCCTGCACCCTTTCCTGGCTCACTTCCACTCATACAGACACATGTATCTGCTTGCCTGTGGCCCTCCTCATCTTTCTGAAAACTAGAGTGGTTACATTCAGCTAGCCTTGCTGTGCAAGGATGCTGCGTACGCGGCTGCTCAAGTCTGCTTCTGTGGGCGGGTGGAGGATTCTCTTGGGCCTGTAATTCACTTGCCTTTCTATATAAAATGTTCATATATGAGTAACTTTATGTTCTGATACATAAACAGATACTTAAAGTGTGCTATTGCACGCCTATATAAATACTATCATGTCTGAGATTACCAGTGTGTGAATTCATAATATTAAAAAGCATATGCGTGTATTACTTTATGTCCATATATATATGCACATGCTTTTATTTCTGAGCATACATTTAAAAATCTAAAGATATTTGCACACATGCTACTTCATACATACAAAGGTACGCACATATGCGCGTGGTCATATGAATGTATACACAAGATATAGCGGTATTTTTGTTTGTGTTCGCATATCTGTGCTTCCTTGCATTCATGTATCTACTATATCTGTTTATATGAATGCATTTCTGTGTACCAGTATTCACCCGTTCCCTATTTGAAAGCCTTATTTTTATTGTTTATTTCTACTGGCCAGAGTTTGTCCAAAAGCAAACATTAACTTTCACATTAACAAAAATAAAAGCAAAGTAAAATCCTACACGGAAACTTCTGCAGGTAATGAAGGAGAGTTTTTTCTTAATATTTTGTTGTGCAAAAAATATCACTCATTGTAGTGATGAGGTCTCAAAACCCGGAAAAAGACTGTGTGCTTGAACAGCAGAGATAAGAGTTTTGTTGAAAGCATTAAGAAAATTAACACTACTGATCAAATCCTCAAAAGAAATCTGTATTTTTCCAACAAGATGTGAAGGGCAATACTTCTAATATTACATCACCATTTGCAACAAGGTAGACCACAACTGCTGTTCTGTACAGCTATTCCTTGCTTGACACTTAAGTGTAAGGAGAGGTCCTTGGTGCTCCCCCGCAGCACCTCCCAGCAGAGGCTGACGTGGGAATCACGCAGGAGACGTGGCTGCTCTGTCCCAGGCCGTGCCCAGAGAAAGCTTTGGAAACTGGAGAGCTCACACTCCTGGCTGCATGGCGCCCTCCTTCCCATCCACGTTCCTCCAGTGACAGTCGTCCCCCCAAAATACTTTGTTTGCTCCAAAACAGCTCTCACTGTGGCCCTGTTTCTCAATAAGGAACAGGCCAGCTGCTGAGAGGTCAGGGACTGCTTCAAGAATAAGCTTAGAGGCAGAGATAGTTTAAATATCTTCAGTACTGAGAAGCTTCAGATTTGAGTTCCCCAGAGATAACACACGTTGGTATAACATACACGTAACAGAGAACACAGCTGGGAGGAAACAGGCTCAGCGCCGCTTTGTGGCTTTTGGTCTATGATAGCAACAGCTTCATACAGCATCTATGCCACTTGTTCCACAGGGGCTTCGGTCTTGGAGTCATTCCTTCAAGGGATTGGGGTGGATGGTACATATCGCATGGAAAACCCTGTCACAGTTGGCTCCATCTCTGCTGTGGTCTGCCTGAGCAGTCAGGCAGTGGGGATGAGCTGCCCATCCCACAGCTCCAGGTAGGGCTGAGGTGGTGTTCACAGGGGAAGCCATCACACATCTTTCCAGGAGGGAAACTGCTTGGCCTCAGGTCAGTGCTTCTGCACGGATTTGTTCCAGTTTAATTGACCAGGTGGGAACAGGGTGCACTTTGTTTGAAAGAGATTATACTCTTGAATTAGCTCTCCTGCCAAGTCTGTTATCGCTCTGCAAACAATGCGAGTATGGGGAAATGGACCTGGGAAAGCAGAGACTGGATGCATAAGGAAGAGCGTAGATTCCTCTGTTGATAACACAGATAAGTAGAGTGGGCCATTCCCCAGCTCAGAAATTAAACTAAAGAAATGAGATTGCAGGTGTAGGATTGCAAGGAGTCATAGTGCAGGGACTACATCCTGGCCAGTCCCTTAGCCCTGGCTACTGGGCAGAACTTCAAGAGTGCTAATGAGGGGACATACAGAAGGGAAACCACACACAGGGAAAGACCAAGGGATCTATCCAGTCTTCAAACCTGTTCTCTCCAGCCAGTGGTCTTCTCACAACTAAGCAGCATTTTTAAACATCAGTAGCTCCCCTTCTACAAAACTCTGCCCTAGGCAGGCCCAGACATCCTGTTTGTGCCCACTGGCTGGGTGCCTTAGTTTCGGCATGTCGCACAACCCTCCTCTAGCCAGCCCTTGGCACCTCCTGTATTCATACCTTCTCCCTGTCAGGCCATGTCTCTTATTTTTCCTTCTTTCTTCAAGTCTCCTTCCACCCCTCTGTGGTTTCTCTGTCTGTCCTTTTCCCTATTGCTGTGTCTGCTTCCAAGCAATGTACGTCTTTCTGTACACTCCCCCCTTGACACGTATTTCCTCTTCACCCTGCTACTCATCAGTGGCTCCTCCTTTCCCCCACTGCGCATCCTCTCATCACGCCTTCCCTCATCATTTTTCACTGCCTATGCCCCCCCATTCCTCTCCCAGCCCCTGCAGCTGTACTTTGCTCACTTCTGTCCCACAGTCCCTCGGGAGAGGATGCTATGGTCACCACAGAGTTAAAAGCATGAGTGGGGGTGGGGAGCTGCCCTTCTCTGTCCTTGATGAGTGCCATCAGCCCTTTGGGAGACAGGAGGTGGCTGGAGGGAGCTGGGCTGCATCCTCGTGTGGTCTGGCACGTCCTCAGCACGCAGGGCAAGCACAGCAGCCCTGCTACCAGCTGCGCCAGCAGCAGGCAGGAGGGAGGCCAGGTAAAGCAGGTTTTTTGGCAGACACAGCCAGTACCACATGTGGAAGCCTCAGAAACATGAGGATTGAAGGGGATTGATATGGTGAGTGACTGCAGCTTTTTTTAAACAGGTGGAGCATATTCAGTGTCATTGTCCTTGCGCTCAGCTGCTCCACAGAGGCCCTTCGGTCCTGCTCATGTTTTCCTCTAGGCTGCAGCGAGGCTCCTTGTCTCTGCCTTCCCACAGCACACCACAGAGCCCCCCTCAGTAAATCCTCACTTCCCACCCACCTAGGTGTGCGCCCACACACTCACATGTACACATGTGCATATCTCTGCCCTGCACCCCCCAAGCAGTTGAATTTCTAAAGAAGTGAATACCTCACAGCGGGTATGTCTCGCATACATCCTCCCTGGGAAACTGAATCTCCTTGGCAATGGAGAGAGTGAAGGGGACAGACGTAACAGAATGAGGTTTTTCAGAAGTAAAGGCAAGGAGCAGACATATCCCGTCAAGACGCCCTCCACTCAGAAATACAGTAGGGGAATTTAGGGGGTAGAAATAAATGTCAAAACCAAAGAGGACCTGAGTGAGACTGAGCACAGGGAGTTTAGGTGCGATATCAGGGACTATGCCTTTGAGCCAAATGTCCCCAGCTGAAGGACTGCTGGGTTACTGCTGCTTCTGGCACAGCCAGTTGGAACCAGACACAGAATAGAGCAATATCTTGCCAGATCCTCAGTCTTCAGGGGATCACAAAACTATGTCAAGTGCTTCAAAATATGTTGCTAATTGCACACACACATCCATGAGGCATACGTGCATATACACCTCTTCTGCAGCACTGTAGGATCTGGACACCTCACAGCCTTGAGTTTTTCACAGCACCCCACTGAAAGGAGGAAAGAGCCTTTTTCAGATGCAGAACTGAGACAAGAGACTAAAAGTAGGTCGCAGACTGAGATGCTGAGCACTGCAGCATAAGCACTTCCTCAGTCCCTTAAATGGAAACCAAAAGCCCGGAAAGAGAGATGAATACTGCTACTATGGCTTACAAAAAGCCATCACCCAGGGGAGCTGTAATGCAAAATGGCACAGAGTAAACAGTAAAGCACAGCACTCTCCAGGCTGTGTTGCTGTACCCAGCGCTGCTGGGAGGTGTCTCCCTGCAGAGGGGACCTGCACCCTGTGCCTCTCTGAACCTGCACTCATCCCTCTCTTCACTTCTAAAAAAGCAGCTACCGAAGAACCTGCTCTTTCTCTCCATTGACAAAGTAGCTCTATGGTTAGTGCAATACCCCAGAACATGAGACCTGTGTTCAGCTTCTCCATTAAGAGACCCTTTTTCTACATTCCTAGACACGGTGTTCGTGGATCCACAAATTGCTGTTGAAGGACAAACCCACTCACCATGCTGGTCTGAATGCCTGATTAGGTTGCAATAACTACCTGTGGTAGTCCTTAAGATAGATATATGCTCTGCCTAATAAATTCGAACATGCTTATGGTGAAAAAATGACTAGAGCAAAGACTAGAAGCCAAGATCACCTGCTCTCCATACCTATGCCACGTAAGGTAGGAATCAGGCTGTCTGGTGCCTCATACCCAATGCACCCTTGATTATTCCTTGTACGGGGATGTGTCCTGACCCAGAATTTGCAATCACTACCTTCTTAGGGCCTCCACCACTTGAGTTGCTTCCAGTGGTGAGAAGGGCTTCCCAAGGAAGTTTTTTTACAAAAACACACTAATCACCACTATGTTTCATGTTGTCTCTGACCGAGTAGGGATGCAAACAGTATTTTCAGAAATAAAGCAATGACAGAAATTTGCCTCCAGTATATGACTCCCACAGAATGTGTTTTCCGGGGAACATGTTTTTTAAGTGTAGTTGCCTAAAAGCTGCCTATATCCCGCTTCGGGTTCATAAGCCCCTGTACTGAAGCCTGTCTTAAATAACAAGCACTACACTGTTTGTTGAACAAGCAGCTGAACAAAGGGCGGGTGAAGTACAACAGACATTGATGTGGGCCTGGGAACCTCTCTCAAGGGAGGATGCTGCGTGCATAGGTGGTGGTGGGGTACAGCCCGTTTAGCCCTACTTAACTCCAGCAGGTGTCCTGGCACTACAGCCACTGTAGCACCCCTTTTCTCCAACTTTAACTCTCATCTGTTTTTCTAGATCTTCTCGTGGCAGCACAGTGAGATAGAGAAGAGAAGGGATGAAGCAGAACTGAAGCAAAAAATAAGGGAAAAAAATACCTGTCTTACAGAAAATGAAGGACAGGGAAAAAAAAAGAGAAAACCAAGATGCATGTCCAGACATTGTAAGAAAGGAATAGCTGTGTGAAAGAAATATATTTGTGAAAGAAAAGACAAGAACATACTAAAAATGAAGAAAAGGAGAAATAGAGAAACAGCTGTTATAGAAACATATCTAGTAGGTGATATTCTTCTGACTTTCGGAAAGTAACTGGGTACAAGTTGCATGACAGCGTAAGGAAAGGATGTTCTTGCAGCATTTTTGTGTGAAGTGAAGCAATTACTGCAGCACTGAGCAGTGGGGACAGAACATGTGCAGGATTCCTCCACTGCCCACAGAAGGATTTTCTTTTTGGTTGAAAGCCCACTACTTTGGTGACTCAGTAATTTTCAGATCTCCAAAGTTTCTCTTGGTCAGGAAATATCTCGTGCGCTATCCCTGATGTTAGGTGCAGCTCTTTGTGCTGCAAAGGCACGGGGCACCACAACCATTCAGCCTAACTTATGCCAAGAGTTCAGGTTTCCCTGGGAATTTGGGACACTGAGCCAAACCACCTTTAACAGGTCCAAAGACTTATCAGATAACACATTCTTCAGCCTTTCAGAAGAATCACTGGATCAGAGATAGAGGACAATGTGCTAGTCACATGAGACCCTAAATCCTGAACTGACCTAAAAATGCAGTGAAGCTCAAAACTCCATAAATAACATTTATCTGCAACTGATTCCTAATCAAGTGTTGATGCAAGATTTCTGGGAACACCTTAAACTGTGGAGTGAAATGTAGTAAAATACATGTCTGACCACTGTTGCCATTATCTGAGATGAACAGATGTTCATACAGGAGACCTAAGCCTCCCCAAATCACATCCCATTCTGTGCCAGGCTCAGTGTAAGATCTGGAATTACTTCCCCATGGCAGCCACTCCCCCAATTCTCCCAGAGTTTACCCCACAGAACTCAGAATATTGCAGAAACCAACAAACGAAACTACTGATGACATGATATTCAGAGCCTAGAGCCAGCTAGGGATGGATTATTAACAGGACTAATTAGTCCCCCTAAAGGGTCCAGCTTAAATCAGGATGACACTGTGGAAAGCACTGTACATAAACAGTAAGAGATACCTACACACATAAGGGAAAAGAATTAATATTAACTCTGTTTTGCTGATATGGGAACTAGGCATGTAGTGATTACATGGTTCGGCCCAAGAGAACATCTGTGATGGAGCCATAAACCAAACCCAATATCCAGACATCCAGACCAGTGCTTTACCAGCTAGGCAATCCAGGATCTTCCTCTGGACTAAAAGCAGACACCATGACAGAGGTGGCTGCTGAGGTCTGCTGAACAGAGCCACTACAAACATTGTTTTTTCAACATGGTTTGTGTTCATCCTAGATTTCACGCTCCTTTACTTACTTGAAGCCTCTGGCACCAAAGAATAATTTGCTGAGAAGGAAGAAAATGTAGTTATGGATCATAAAGCCTCACTTGCCTGCTGGGAATGTGCACAGCTGATGCTATCAGGGGAACATACGCATGTCAGATTCTGCCCATTTAGCCCAGACCAGAAACAAGAAAATGACCCGTATAGTTGTACTCCAGATTTTTGTGCTTAGATGACTGGGAAACTGATGTTCCAGTTGGACACACACCCTAGACTGGGAAGAAAACCAAAGCCACTCACTGGATGGTGTTAGGCACCAAAAGAAGCTGGGGTACAGCCCTTGGGATATTTTGCTGCACATGACATGAAAGTATTGTCATGACCGCCTATGTGAGCCCAAGCATGTTCTTACTATTTACCAAGAGGAATAAGAGCTGCTCAGCACTGTGACGTTGTTCCTACACTGTTGTTGGCAGGAGACAACCTGGTCAAAGAGAGGACCAAATTAACACTGAAGTATTACTAGCTGGTATAACTAATACCAAAACTGCAACCTACTCTTGCAGCCCTATGGCCCGTTCTCCCCACAGGGACCTTCAAAAGGCTAAACAAAACCTTGGTGACTTGTAGTGCAGTAAAGACCTGCCTTGACCCCAGTCACAGAGAATCGACATGACATGCTCAAATACCGTACATCTTTTTCTGTCTCTAATTTTGGCTCCCTAGTAGCCTAATTTCTGATGTAAACGGCTGTGCCAAAGTGGGTTTATATGAGTTCAGTACATTCTGTGGAGATCAGCTGTCTCCTCCTGCCAGGCAGGAGGGGTGGATGTTGAACGTGCCCAGCCCCTTCCGTTGGTCAGTTTTCAAGGTGTCCAGAAGACAGCAGGGAGGTCAGTTTGGGTCTTCTGTTTTCTAGTACAAAGAAGGCTACAGAGATCCAGAGATAGATGTGGTTGACAAGCAGACACGGCTCTCAGGCAATAAGCTGTGCCCATGCTCCCCAGCAGACACCAGCCTTTCCAATTCCACTCTGCTTTCCCTCCCCTCTCGCATGCTCAGCTGATGGGCAGTCACGCTTCAACTCCCGCCAAACCAATGAAAGTGTCTGAGATGCCTCAGTGGGCTAACTTTACAGGCAGAATCCCTGATATGGGGACATTTTCTCTTCCAGATTCCCATTTCAGGCTGACTTGTAAGGAGGATCAGCTATGCCCTATGCTCCAGTGCAAGCTTCCATAATTAAATAGCTTACCCTCCTCTTCTATTGCCTCTGTATCCCTTTCTTGCCATCCTTCAAGCAGGGACGATCAGAATAGGAGCAAGGATAGGAGCCTACATACACAAGAGTTGGGGGCATGTTAAGCGGCGGGAGCAGGACACATGGAACACATGTGGATTTTATCCATGGCAGGGACTTCACTCTGGCTTTTCCCCAGCTGGAAAGATGCTGCAACATCTGGCAGCAATCAATGGCATTCAAGTATTATGCTCCCCCTGCTCCATGTTCCTTGTATCCCCACCTTCCCTGTAGCTTCGGAGCCCCACCAGAGCTGCCCCACTTTGTGACCCACCACTGGGAATCTCTCAACAACCACCAATGTGAAATTAAGTTGTACCCACGGCAGTTTAAGTGACAATAAATTTAACTGCCTTTCAAAGAGAACAAGGGAATGTATGTCACCTATCCCACGCACTGCACAAGTCAAGTCGTGTGAACACAAGTCATTACAACCTGAAAAACTGGATGGAGACTAAACACAGCAATCCAATGCAGACAAGCCTGTGTCTGCTCACCCCAGACACCACCTCCATCTGTCATTCCTCCCCTTAAAAAAGCCCTCCCGCAAGCCTCTTTACCTTGGGGCCCCCTCTGCCTGCAGCATCCCTCTGTAATGCACCCAGGTAATCCCCACAGAGGAGCTCTGTCATCGTCAGAAATTTTTGCCCTCATCACCTGCCCCATGACATTTTCTTCATCTGCCTTCCTAATTCCCTGACCTGCAACCGCCCTTCCACTTGCCAAGCACTTTCCTCAGGGCCACACCTCCCACCCTGGAGGCTGTGATACCGATACTGGTGTCCCTCCAGGCTTCCTGCCTCCATATAGCCTACCTTCACCAAGGAAAACAGGAAGGTGGAAGGCAGCACAGTGAAAGGAGGAGCTACATCTGGGTCAGCATGTTAGCTGTGCTGTGTGCAGGACTTTGCAACCCTCTGCTTCCAGGAAATCTCCATTCTGAAGAACAGAGGGACTGATCTCTTGATACTTGTCCCCTAAGAAAGCCACTGTTTGCTGCCCAGACACAAGCACTGACCAAACAGGACTGGTGACCAGGAGGCCAAGGGAACCAGGATATGGCTGTACTGGAGACAGTAAACCAGACTCCAGCACTGCTGGGTCTCAGATCCAATCCAAGACCAGACCTTCAGGACCTCCTCTCCTTTGCCCTTTCACTTGTTCCTTACTTCCTTTCCCCTCATCTCCAAAAGTCTGGGGCAGAGGTGCCACCACAGGGATCTCACTGTCACAGTGGCAGACCCAGCAGACCAGCACCAACCCCAGACCAGACACGGGGTCTGCAAGGTCCCTTGGCTTTGCTGCCCTCTCCCTGCTCCCATAGAGGGGCTGGAGGGACAAGGACACAGACCCTGCAGGGCCAGGCTGGCTCTTGACGCACGAGCAGGCAGCAGCAGTTCCCTGGTGCCTCTGAGCTTCCCACAGGGCACGGTGCAACACATCTCACCCCACCAGCTCATCTGTTGCTACAAAAACCTGGAAGCACCACTGGCCACTTCCTTCACTTTAAAGCTTGCTCGTTGTCTTCACAGCTGAAGCAATCAGGTGTCCTGACTTGCTCCACCTGGGCAAGGACTCCGCCTTTAGGTATACAACAATTATGGCTGCTTCAGAGTTACTCTGGCTCATTAATTTTGTAAAAGGCTGACAGTTTTCTTTCTTTCAGACAAGGAGTGTTGGTACTTGGCACCTGTGACCGTGCTAAAACATTCTGAATTCTCCCAACCATGCTTTCTTCCACCCCATCATGGGCCAAATAAGCACAGAAAATGTGATTATTCTGTTGTGCATTGGATCCTTTCAGGCTTTTTATCTGCATTTGTTAAAGTCTAGGTCACAAATGGGCAGGGTTTGAGAACTGTAAACAAATTCCTCTTGTAGTTTTTCCTGAGAGTCATCTTGTTTTAGATCTGTTATAAAAATCTCTTATCAGCTCGTTTCACATTGAATGGTTATTTTGATAGTTATATGATCTGTTTCTAATGTGCCTGTTGTGTCAAAGTTCTACGCTTTTTTCCAGACTAAAAATGGCTTTGGAAGCAGGATACTTACTACTGATTGAGGTAATTTTTATTTTCTATAAAAGGAGATGTAGGGATAGCCATAGCAGAATAATTATCCCACCGAGATGAACACCAGTTTATTTCCCCTCATAAATAAGTATGGCTAGATTCAATGACAACATGAGCCATTGTAGCCAGTAAGGCCTTAGAACAGGGGGATCTTCTTGGGCATATTAATCTCTCTCCAGACAAAGTCAGCCTTGATTTGTCATTAAGTCCTTTACTCAGAACACCATGTTAAGGACTGCACACAGAAACTACCACAACAGCAGCAACTAATATTCCCAATAGTTTACAAAGGTCAGAGTTATTTAATGCCCTTGCCATGTGACCAAGGGTCAGTCATGCCAGACCTGGAAATAGACTTCAAGCCTTCTAATTTTGTAATCCCATTATCCCCTGTTCCCCACCTCCACAGCAAGTGGAATTCCTGGACCTCCTTCTGTTCTCTTCCACCTTAGCATCTCTGCAGCCAAAGCTCCAAGAAGGGTAACGTGACGGGAATGTGCAACTGGATACCCCAGCCTCCCCTTCTCACCACACACTCATGCATCTGCCCTGTACACGCTCTCTAGGACAGGTCCTCTTTCACCCCCTGGCTTTTGTGCTGAGCTCTGTACCCATCACTGCACATCTCCTGCATTCCCGCTCTTGCATATTACACGTCCCCCTTCCCTTTGCAAGAGTTATCTTCCGCATCATCTCTTCACTACCATCTTTCTCCTCTCCAGCCTCCTTTTTTTCCAACATCTATCTCCTCCTCTCTTTCTCAGGCTTAATCTAGACTGAGTTTAAGGTGTGATGTTAGCCACAAAGGATAATCCGGTCATTTAACCAGTCAAATATGGACACAGCAGACTGGTTTTAAGTCATGTTAAATGGATCAAGTTAGAAGCTGTGTACTTTAAATTCTAATTGAGGCAAGAAATCAGTGTTTCTTTGAATATTGCTCAGTTTTTATCAGGTTTCGATGTTCTTTCCAAGAGTCTCTCCTTGGTTTTATTCTGGTCATCGTCTTTTGGAACCCGTCTCTTTTCCCTCCCTTTATGCCCCGAAGAGGCTCCTTTACACCACTTCTTCATCACCCTAAGCAGGATGCAAGTCTTGTTTTTCTCCTTCAGACTCAGCTACCCACAAGGTGTTCTTTTACCCACTCTCAGGCAAATTACTTGGCTTTTCTCACTTAAATACTTGCCTTTTGTATGTGTTTATGTTAATTTATATTTCTCATTCCAAGTTTATTGCTCCTGCTTCAATGTCAAATACTTTTTTTTTTTTGAAAAACAAAGAACTTTTTTTCCATGTTAGATATGGATAAGGTGAGTCCAGGATCTCAGAGGACTGCCTCTAATCATACAGGGAGGCAGAGAGGGAACAAAAGAGAGACTAGAAAATAAGGCTGGAGTGAAAGCACAAAGGCAGAAGGTTACAGGTAGGGCTGAGTAACACCTAATATCAAGAATGATGAGGAGGCCTGATCCCGCCTTCCCAGTGGTGCCTCTTGTACCCAAGTAAGGGCCGGTGGTAGCAAAAACCAGACTGTGTAATGGAGAGCCAAGCCGCTCCAGCGCTCCCCTCCACTGGCCGCTGCCTGGGGACACCGGGCAGGGCTGCTGGTGACAGGCTGCTCCGGATTGCTCCCCTTTGCCCTGCAAGACAACGGGTCCCTGATGAGCGCCAAAACCATCTCTGTTAGCCGAACCGCAGCGTTTGTGTTTGAGGCTGCGGATGGCTGAATTATTGGGGGAACTCTAGTGAAATTCCAGCTATTCCTTTTGTCTTACTCATTCAACTCTAAGGTCAACCAGTAGGTTTTTTTATGTCTTTAAATGCACACTAATATACCGCAACACTCTTGTCTCCTTACAGCACTCAACCGTTTCCTCCAGTGAGCTGGATGTTTCCTTCCTTGCTGCTGTTAAAAGAAGCTACAAGGAAATGGTAAAGAGGAAGCCCTAAAAGGCCAGGTCATTTACAAAAGAACGTAGGCACACGTACCCATAATGTATTGTGGATAATGTTAAATAGCATGTAAGAGTTATTTGTTTTGCTGTATCCTTTTGCACTTAAGAAATACTGATGCATGATCCTGGTTCAACCAGCATAAAGAGCTTCTTGGTCTGCTCCCCAGATGTGCACAGATCTGTAAAACTTCCTACAGCTTTTCTGTGACAGTGGAATGTAGAAGGCATTATTATTTGGCTACAGCAGGGCTCTTCCTGTTTTCTTGCAGGGGATCTGCAACGTGCGTCATGTCTGTTGCATGTGTATTGAAGAGAGTTTCTGGATTTCCCTCCTGTGCCATAAGACTGCAGACTTACAGCCAAGTCCCATTTTTCCCAAGGTTCCCAGCTCTATATCCTTTTGAGACTTAAAATTTCTTTTATCTTGCTTTTAGCTACAGGTTTACACATGGGTTTTTCTGGGGTACTTAAATCTTGGCAAGCATTTGTTTTAACACATGCTCACTCCCCAAACCTCCCACCTGCGGCTGCGTCCCGCTCCCCTCTCTGGTGCCCATCAGGCGGTTTCCCAGCCGCCCTCCAGGTGATTCCACCCCTCTGCCTCTCCTCGCCCCAGCTCTCCCACCCCTGCTTTCCTCACCAGTCTCCCCTCCTTCCCTCTCCTTCCTTCCTCCCTTTCTCTTCCTTCTTGCTTTCTATGAATGACTGTAATGCTGCCAGGACTTGGCAGATGAGTCGCCCCCGTCTCCAAATTAGCTAAATTAGCTGTATTAGCTACATTAGCTTGTGCAGTACAGGGAAACCCTCTTTCGCAAGCTCACCTCTGCCAATCCTGGACAAGAGAGGGCCATTTTTAGGGATTCAGTTGCCTGCGGTCGTTCAGCTGCCTGATGCTGTTTGCTTCTGAGCTGAGCCCCGGCGCCCAGCCAGGGCACGCTGCGAGGTGTACGGTGATGCACCCAGTTATTTATGATGTAGAAATGCGCCCGTTGCCCCTGGAAACCGGCTCTCCCCCTCACCTCCGGCAGGGGTTGCTAAGCAATGCGCTTGTGCTTTGGGGGGTAGCGGGGTGCGGGGCTAAGGCCTGGCAGCACTTCTCTCAGGAGTGACCTGTTGCAAAATAGGAGGGCAGGGGCAGGCAGGGCCACCCGCCGCTTGGCGGCAGAGGCCACGCTGGGGGTGGCTGATGTATCGTAATGGAGGTGGCTGATTTATCGTAACGTTCGACTGACAGCCGGTTGCTTGCCAGAGACAATAAGCTGATGGGATGGAGGGAAGAGCAAACCGGTTCCTATGGCAACCGTGCTGAAGTCATCTGAGGTCAAAATGATGACTGAGGCTGCCAGAGAAAACGAGTTTTGATGCGAGGATAAATCCCACGGCAGTGACTGCGTGACTCAAGTCTGCCAGCTCTGGCTGCCTGAGCAGCCCTGCACTCCCCTCGCACCCCCCCCAACTGGACTGCGTGGCTCCCCGCTACAGTGCTCCTTGGGGCTCTCCCAAAGCCCGATCAACTATCTCGATGCTTGTCCTGAATTCACCCCTAGCTATTTTTGTTCCTGGGTCACGGAGGACACATCTGCATAGCCAGCGGAGGTTGGTTGCAGTGCAGGCTGGCACATCCACGCTCCCCGTAATCGTGAGCAAAGGCTGCCCATGGCAGCCGACTGCAACCAACCCACCACCGGCTGTCAGGGAAGGCTTCGCTGTCCTCAATTACCCGACTTCCTAAAAAGCCAACATATACGTGCCTAGTGACGATAAAATCACGTCGGCTTGTTTCTGTCTGTCTTTTTTTTTTTTTCTTTTGTTGGTAGGCAGGCAGCCTTTGCAGACCTCCTGCAAACCCTTTCGGCCAGGAAAGCAGCTGGAATGCAGCAGTCTCTGCAGAATCCCGCTGCGCTGAAACGGATTTCTGTTGCCATCTGGTGGCAACTGAAAGCACGTGGAACTGCAGAATAAACACCAAGGTCCTTCCCCGCCACCCCATCCTGCCATTCTCTGAGCCGGACTTGTTCTCCTCCATTTATTCCACGGGCCTTTACTCCGGCCGCATCACAATTTCCTCACTTTAGAAGGGAGCGGGGTAGAACATTAATACAATTCGATTGTTTGCTTGTTTATTCATTTATTATCTTATCTAATCTAACCTAGGTTCCAGGTTATACCGGTCATTGCAAGCCTTCTCCACCGTTTTCAACACTGGCAATTTTCTTGACTACTCTGCATGCTGTAGTCAAGACTCCCTCCTAACCTCTGAAGCTTGCGGTTTAGCTCACCCTGAATTAGAAATCTTCACTCTAGCCTGAAATGTTGCTGAATGAGTCATCCACAGTGGGCCAGTTAATGAACGTAAATTTTACCAACCCCATCTGCCTGTTGCAGAAGTTGCCTTACAGGACTGCACCCCTGCTCACTGGGGAACATACGACCCACCACCAACCTCCCTCCCCCTCTAGCCCAGGGCCCCATCACTGTCTTAGGGGCACCTGTCAGGTGGTTTGCCCTGCCACGTTCCTTTCATGGGCACTATTGCAGCTTCTGCTGGAGCCTGGCTTAAGGCTGCAGTGGAAGAGTTTCTGCAGGTAGCTGCAAATTCACCCTCTTGTCATCTCGTTATTCCCTGATAGACAATAATTCCCCTCCCATTTAAGGAGGGCACCAAACCCAAAGACTGCGTGGACAATTCAGAAGCAGGGCATCTTGATGGCATTTGACTGTAGTCCTCCTTTGGTTTTTGTTGCTACTTATGTTTAGTTCCTTGTTGGAGCCCTGCTTTTGTGCCTCTCCCCCATGCCAGCCTTGCTCTTGCCCCTGTTCCCTGCTCCAGCCCAGCCACATCTGCCTGCTGGAAGCACCCAACTTCGTTCATGACCATCTTGCCTAAATTCCAACAAACTGATTTTACCAGTCAGGCAGAGACCCCCCTGTGAATCTCCCACTCCAGTGTTCCCAGAGGCAGGGATAACTCATGGCGTCTTGTAACTCCCAGTAACTCAGCTGATGAAATCCCAGGAGCAGTCAGCTGCACTCCAGCTCCATGTAATGTTGGCGCTCCAGCGCCAGCTTCTGCCCATGCAACACTGTCTGTAGAAGTGCAGCAGCTCCTTCAGTAGACCCATCTCAGAGCTGAACCTTCCTTTGCCACACATAACTAATGAAGACCACCGCGTGCTGTTTTGGTGTTGTTCACCTATGTTATAGGTAGCTTTTGACTCAGTCTCCTGTGTGAGCGATTGATGGTGTCATGAGGGCCCAAACCAGCCCTCCACTGCAGAAGGTGAGGCATTTCTTTTAACAGTTTACGTAGACCCCAGGAGAGGGCAGTCAGCAGAAGCTGCACTCACAACATTAAAGCAAAGGCAGAGGGACTGTGTGGGGATGTTCGGTAGTACTGTCACCCACAGCATGGTCCCAGGAAGGAACCCTGCAATGGAGCATTCCCACTTCCAAATGGGGCCGATGGGAAATGTCCTGGTGCAGCTGTAAACGTCCTTTGCTTTAGGTAATTTATTTTTTATTCTCTACATCAGTACTGACATCCGCTGTCAGGACAGGAAGGCTGAGTGTTTGAGGGGCTCATAACTGGCAGTGATTCTCTCACCCAACTCTCTGGAGCTTCATCTTCCAGCTTCATGTCCAGTCCAGTGCATTCAGAACAGTCACCTCAGGCCACAGAGCAGTGACGGGCACTGGAGAGTTGTTTACCACCACACTGCTGGACAGTGGGGGGGGGGGACAGATGGTGGTCATCAGCCGTTTTGAGTTAAACACCTGATTCCACAGACATCACACACCTAGGCAGTCCAAGACACCCCACCAACCTGTCAGCCCACTGCTCTGCTTCAAAATGAGGTAACCCCATCCCACCACAGTATGATGGCAATGGGTCACATGGGTCTGAAAGTCCCAGGGGTCTCTAGAAACTTCACAGGCACAGAATTTTATTAAGAATATTAATGGTATTTTACATTTATTAATGTTAGGCCAGCAGCAGATCTTAATTCACTCCAAACTATTTTGTGACAGAGATTACTTGGTTACACAACCACACTAGTAAATGAAATGGTGTCTGAGTGTTCCCCAGCACCGAAATTGGATGTTTAAAGTTTTGTTAGGAGCCAACTAGCAATCTTCCAAACAGCTCTGCTCATGGTTTAGGAGTCAGCACATGGCAAGGAATGGTCCAGAAGGAAGGCTGCAGGCAGCCAGCCTGTTACGGAGGGCAAGAGAGTTTAACAGTATGGCCACGCCATGCCAACTAGCCCCAGAACCACAGAAGAGCCTTGTTTAATGTACTACCACAGAGTCAGATTTCTCTCTGAGTGAGCACTGAGCCAATTTATAGACATTTTGTTCACTTTTCATACTTCCCAATTACTTCAGGCTCTCTGCATGGTAGCAAAATCATTTGGGGCAAGGGACTAATGCAGTTCAGGTCCAAAGTCATCTTTCACTAGCATGTCTCTACATGTAATGCTTGATTCGCTGTGATGACAGAGCCAAGTGTATTGATTTTTTTAGGTTGCATTGTCTTTAGAAAATTAGAGCTTGTTGCTGGTTTTCTGGATCCAGGTTACTGGAAACACTGGTTAATAGGTCAAGTGCATTGCTCTACCACAGAGTCATGCTTTACCACATGACTCCCACTGATTTGACCCCAGACATGAAGACTCCCTATCAGAGCCAAAGCCAATGCTGCTTTGAAACAAAGCCAGGTTACTCTGAATAGGGTTAACATAGGGTTCCTGTGTTCCCAGAGCTTCACCTACAGTTCTCCACACTCTTCCTGAGCTGGAAAGGAGAGCTTCCTTAAATCTTGTGCTGCCTATCAAGAACTGAAGCGGAGTACTGGGAAATACAAGTACCTCTTTCATTGCACCCCAAGTTATCAAGTAATCTCTCACCCTGACACAGACTCCTTAAGCAGAGGGCAGTATTTTTGGGAGAGCAGCCATTCAAAAACACTTCAAAAACCTTACGCAAGCCTTTGTAAATGCTTTTTTTTCTCTTCTGCTCATCTTGTGTCTCCTCAAATGTTTGAGACAAAAATCTTCCTATTATGCACAGGAATACAGTTATCCCAGTTCCTCATTCCTTAGGCAGAAGGGCATCTGATGCTGACTATCCCTATAAACCAACAACTTCAGAACACAATTAGCAATATTGTCAAAAAAATCCTGCAAATAATTAGGACCGTGTCTGGCCAATGGTAACACCACATGAAGGAGTATGTTGTGCTTTCAAATGTGGACTGATCAGAAAGCTTTAATAGTTCAGAGAGTGGAACTGAATTAAGTTCAAGTTAAATGGCTGTTTCCTTTTCCTGTTTCCACTCTACCACCTCAGGCTGAGTGGAAGAGTAGGACAGCAGATGCCTGTCTGTGAAAGGAAACTTTAGTCAGCCCCCTTCTTGAGCGCTGTATCTCCATTTTAAATTGTTATGTTTCAGTGTGACTCACACACTGTTGGGACATCCTTTGCTACAGTCTCTCCTGGGCATCAGTCCCCTACCAGATAATTCAGTGTCCTCAGCCAGGACGTTCCCCCTCACAACCTCTCAGCAGCTCATGGGGACATAACCCTAACAAATACCCCGATCCCAAGCGTACTGTCATTGATGACAGCGCTAGACACTCATGAAAGCTACATAGATGTCCAATTCTTTCTGAAAGCCAGTGAAGTACTTGGCTCAACCACTTCCTTCGGCACCACTGTAATCTTATGTTTCGCCATTTTCACTCCCCAGTTTCATTGAACGGTCCCTTTGTTCTCATGATACAGGAAGAACAGAAGCTCTCAAGTCTACTTTTCCTACTCTAGCAATTATTTTATAAACTATCTGTCCAGTTTTATATCTCTCCTTTCCAAAACAGCAACCTCGTTTTTTTCTAATCTCTCAGAGATTTTACATGCCTAAGTGCCCATGTCACTATTTCCTGAAGTTTCCTCTTTAAGGGCAGACTTCTGTGTCCTCCCCAGAGCATTCAGGCAAGATTGTCCAGACTGGCGCTGAAATCTCGTGCCTATGATTATTATAAAGTTAATTTAAACTACATAAGGGGTAACATCAATCCTTACCATTGCGCTGTTCACACTGAATTTCAATTGCTGTTGTGCTGCCCACTCACCTTCCCTGTTTAGGTCTCCAGTACAGCTACTCTGAATTACTTTGTCTTCTGCAGAGGTTGTTGCTTCACTGTTCGCTTTTCCCTCCTCTTTCCAGATGAAGAGTAAAGAAGCACAATACAGGACACAGGGTAAATCCTTAAGACATTTTGCTTTTAACTTTTTGCCATGATGAAAATTAGTTGTTCAATTCCACCCCTTGCTTGCTGCTTACAGGGCAGTTCTTGTTCAAAGACAATTCTTCTTGTCTTACACTGTAATGCTTGAAGTTTTTTAACATTTTTGCACAATTTTGGGAAGGCCATTTTGGAAAGTCCCTACATAATTCCGGATTTTTTTTTCCTACTGTTCAGCCTAGCTTTGACCACTCCATACCTAGTTGTTCTTAAACTAGTAGCATCCTTCCAATTAAAAACTCCTTTCCCTACCTGTTACTTACCATCAGGTGTGTTTCTGGCCAGCCATCAGACCCCTCTCCAGTCTACATTTTACTAGGCAAGATTTTTAAGCCAAAGTTCTGCTGATAGGACCTTCATTCTCCAGAAAATCCTAGAAGCCATTTCTACATCTCTTGCAGTTTGATTGAATATTTATTGAGAATGAATGATCACAATTATTCACAATATTCTATATGAGATTTTTTTAATAGAAAATTCTCTTGATACTTTCCTGGATCCCATTTACCTTTTAGCAGTTCACTGTCTGTGACCAGATAATACCCAAAGATCCTTTTCCTCTTTCTCTCTCATTTCCGATTGGCAAGTTCCCAGGGAGAAAAAAAAAAGTTATTAGTCCCTATATTCATGGCACTAAATTTTGCATACCTGAATCTCATCCAAGTTTTCATTTCATCCAAATCTTGGAGGTCTTTCATATTTGTTTATAATATCCTGATCATTCTGTCCTTGTGCCATCAGCAAATTTCATCCAAATGCTCTTTTTATTTATGCCAAGGCCATGAATTCAAATATGAAACAAGATAAGACTCCAAAGTGACCTACATTAGTAATCCCTTTTCCCTATCAAGATTATGCCTTTGTGGAGCAGTCTCAAAGGCCTTTAAAAATCTAAATATATCAGATTAAATGTTTCTCTTTTATTAACTTCTTTATTGACACATCCAGAAAAATGAGAAGGGGATTTATGAGATACTCTTTGCTTAAAGAATTCATCTCGGTTATCATAGTCTTCCAGGTGTTTTGACATATTTTTAATTACCACTCCAACTAGCTTTCAAGAAACAGAAGAAAGTTTCACTATTTTAGTTCCCTGGTTCATCCCTAGCACCTTTTTTTAAATTGTGGGTACAGTCTGTATTGTCTGGAACCAAGGCAGCTTTCTATGAGAGACCACATATTTTCCTGACCCAAGAAGCCACAATGCCCAACTACTTCTCGCTTGAAGTTCTCTGGAATTCTTGGAGATACGCTGTATTATTATTATTAGTTTGGTCTAACATTTCTTCTTATGAGATCCCAATCTCCAAAAGCTGCTTCATTGTAAAAACCAGAATGGACGCAGGACAAGCATATAAAAGCTTCCTACATCCTCAAAACTGTAGGTGGATATGAAAAAGCAAAGTTTTTCTTCATTGTTCTCTTTAACCTCCCTCGATCCAACACATCCACTAATTCTTTCACAGGCTTCCTGGTTCTCACACCCTGGAAGACTCTTGTTTATATTTTTCATTCATTTCATTGTTTGCTCTGCAACTCCCTATTCTAGCTTCCCTCCTAATTATTACATGCTGCAAATTCAAGCTTCTCCCTACTGTAAATTTTGAAGAACCTCTTGCATGACTACCAGTTTCTCAGAAATTACAACTTAAGTCACACGGGTATCCTATTTTCCCTTTGATCCACAGGAAAGCTTGTCATCCAAGACTATTATTATTGCTGATATCATAGGTATCCGCAGCACTTCTAAGGATTTTAATCTTTTACTATTAACTCTGATGTCTGCTTCTCAGTCAGAATGCAACGGCATGAACTGCTCATTAGTTTCAGCTATTGCGATCAAACCTTATATCCTGTCTGCATTTTCACACCACCTGCTTTTGAAGTGGTAGAAACAGACTGTTAATCAGACTTACTGTGCTCCAGTGTCTGTGAAGTGTGGTGGCTCTTTGAAAAGTGATTTGAGGGAGTTCTACATTTACTGTTTCACAGCAATTTCTGTCCACACTTACAGGCAGACAGAACTTTCCTAGCTGCCAACGCTGGGATGTGACCACAGCTTTCCTTCCCTGGCATCGTTGCCTAATACAAAGACCCAAACTTTGATGCACAAACCAGGGTTCTCCTTTAGGGACAGCTACTGACTTTTTGGGTTGTTCACTGTAACTATCTGAAACTTAGAATACAATTTTGTCAATTCAGTATGGGAAGGAGCAGTATCCAGCTTCCTCTCTCAGAGCTATTTTAATTCTGCAGGTCTAACAAGCAAGAAAAACAGTAAAAATTATTTCATCCCGTCCAGTCAGAAGATTAGTCAGAATGTACCTAAGCATCTTAACTGCTGAGTAAGAAGGGACCTTTTCATGTACAGCTTTTTAGCGGAGAATCACTTTTTAACTTTGCAGCACTTTGCTTTGTATTCATTGAGCCTATAGTAACATAACACGTGTAACAGTACCTCTGTGAGCTTTTCAGCTCTAGAATCTGGTATTCGTTATCTGTTTGTCTGTCTAACAACTGAAATGTCTCACTTGTGAGTGTTTCGCAATCTTTAACGTAGTAGCACTACGCAAGCCTTCTGAGTCAGGAAAGTGCAATTATCACGGAAATAATCTTGTCATGGAAAACTTTTTAGATGTTTTGTAGTGCAGGAAAAACAGCATGAATTGAAAATGTGTGTAGAACAAATTAACTTCATTCACTGATACCCCCTTCTCTTCCCAAGAAAGTGTCTTTGTCTCATCTGAGTCTGCTAGAATAAAGCACAGCAGACCCTAGGCCACTGAAAACGCTTCAGAAGACCTTGACACCCTGGTCTGCCAGACCGTGACGTCCAGGAATCCTGTCCCCAGGGGTCGCCTGCTCTCTAGCCTTATGAGCACCGAAATCGCGCCGGAGTCTGCACTGAAGTATTGCTTATTCTCATGCAAGCACTTGCTGACTCTGTCAGCTCTGACTTCACCCTCCAAGGTTTTCGGCTTGAATGGAACCTCCAGAACAAGACTCCTACACATGAGTTTCTCCCACCAATCTGTCTAAAAGACGTTGCTCCCAGAGGACTGTTCAGAGCACACCTCAGCCACAGGAAACCCATAGGAAGGGCTGGGGCAGACCAAGCATGTCACGGTTAAAACATTTTCCCCAGCTTGTGGGAGATCTGGATCCCAACTCCCACCCCCCCACATTGCTTTCTGTCAGAGATATCATAGTCCAAACACGCAATTAAGTATTTTGCAGTAAACGTTTGTCTCTTCATATCTCCCTGGTATCTTCCATATACTGACTGAATGTCCTGAAGACAGGGGTTTATAATCCATCTGCTTTTGTCTTCATGAATCATTCACACAAAGTGGAAGAGCTTCAAGAAAAAAGTCTTAAAAAAGCAACTGCCTCCACTTACCCAAAGCTGGATAGCATGAGCAGTTACCTAAGATATGCTGTCACGTCCCTCTTTCAAACATGGTGTTCAACCTTGGGCAAACACAGAGGGAACAGTCTCTTTCTACTCATGATCCTTGGGAATGAGCCCTGGTCTGCTCTGGTGCCTACCTACAGCCACTATGTCTGCCTGAAAGATCGAGGGAAAAGCAAGTGACCCAGGTTTAAATGTTTGCTATAAAGCTATGAGCAGAATGAAAGTCCCTTGCAGAGATCTAAAAAACCAAGAACTCATGTAGGGTTCATGAAAATAAGAGATCAAATACAGGTGAAACACTTTATTTTTGTCCTTGCAGAGGGAAAAGGTCATGGTTCAAACTAAAGATTTAAAAGGCATAAGAGAACCAGAATGAAAAGAGGCATTACAAATGGACCAATTAGGGGAAAACCTTCAGTTAGAACCTGCGCCTTATCAGTCGTCAAAGAATCCAATTACAAGACCAAAACTGATAAGGAACCAGGCTTTGTTAGTTCTGTGATTCACAGAGCTACCTGCTTCAAAGCACATTAAAGTGCAGCTGTAGGCTGAAAAATTAGTATCACAAGCACAATGCGATGGCTTGGAGCCTGCACAGAGTCAGGCTCGGAGGAAACAAAAAAGCAAACCATCAGTCACTAAGAAATGAAGGCTGGGACTCTCCTTCTGAAAAAGACTTTCTGTACTGAAGGCACAGCCAACGTCCCTGCCTTAAAGACTTCTGAGGGTTTCAGGGAAGGCTTCCTGTAGTTGTGGGTCCTATTTGAAAGCAGGGTGGGCCCATGACAGGACAGTCCACATAGAAACTGTACTTTTCGGGTAGCGAGAGACAGAAGGGCTTCTGCCCACCCGAAACATTCCGTTGTCTTTCCCAGTGACTGAAACCTCTGGTGCAGGGCTGATTTCATTTTATAACGTAACCTGGCAGGGTTGCACCGGCACACTCCTTTAGCAGACACGGCTGTAATGGATAGAACACGCTCCCCTGATGCAAGCACCAGCGGAGTTCCAGCGGGAAAAGGCTGTGACCCTGCAACGTCAGTCAGCTCTGAGCAAGGGACTAAATTAAATTTAATGGCTTCTTTTACTCCTGCGTACAGTGGCATGAACACAACTCTTGAGAGCAAGAGGGACACTGTGCTCCCCACCCCCGTGTACCCCACCATCACCCACCCAAGCGCTGCACGTTACGTTTGAACTATGACGAAGCACGAGAGGCCCAGCGTGCGTCTGAAGGCCCGGCAGCCGGGAACAGCCCCGCTCCACTCGCAAACGTAACAGCGCCGCTGCTCCAAGAGACAACATGGAGCCCCGTGCTGCCATTTTGCAGGCGCCGCTCCGCACGCGGAGACTGTTCGGAGCCGGGGGCAGGGGCTGCCCCGCACGGCCGCAGCTGCGGGGAGGCTGCGGAGGGGAAGGCCCCGCCGCTGCCCGGCTGTCGCCGCATCGGCTGCGGCTTCCCGCGGGAGCGCCGGGGCCGGGGCGGAGCGCCGCCTTCCCAGGCCCGCCCACGGCCGCCAGACAAGCCGGGTGCAGGAGGCCGCCCGCCCGGCCACCGTCCGCGCCGTGACGTGACGTAGGCGGTGTCAGGAGCACGGCCAGGCACCGCCACCCCCGCCGCGCATGCGCCGGAATCGGCCGAAGGAGAACACCGCCCGCCTCCGGCCGCGGAATAGCAGGAAGCCGCCGGCCCCGGGCAGAAAGTGCCCCCTACGTGCTGGGACAAACAGCCTCGCCGCCGGGACCCGCAGCCCGCTCCAGGAGGCCGCGCAGCCCTTTGTGACTCATTTGAATGACACGCGGGGGGCGACCAATGGGAGCTACTTCTCCCTTCCCGTCTGTCCCGCCTTCTCTCGGGCCAGGGCCAATCGGAAGGGCGAATTCTCCTTCGTCGCCGTCCCCCTTTGATGGATGGATGCGAGAGCCAGCCTGACAGTAGCCTGCAGGCTAGCCCTGCCCCCGCCACCCGCCAATGGGCGTTGTGGAATGATGGCGCTAGCGGGACCGGGGGGGTGGGCGGAGGGCCGCGCCAGGCGCCCCCGCCCCAGCTGACCCGCCGCCGTCGCCCGCCCGCTGCGGGGCCGCCGCCCGGGCGGCTGTGCCCGGATCAGCCGCCCCTCCTGTCGCGGGGACCTCCCGCCGCCCCCGGGCCGGGGCAGCCCTGGCGGCCCGTTCCCGCAGCGGCTCCGCTCCCCGCCACACGTTCCCAGGCTGGATGCGACACGGGGCGGGGAGGAGCCGCCCGGCCGCTGCGTGCGGGGGCTCCTCGCGCTCTTAAGGTGGCGCGGTGCGGCGGGTGCCCGCGGGCCCGCCGCCCTGCCCTACCCTGCCTGCCCGGGGGCGGTGCGGGGGAGCCGGGGTGCGAAGCCCCGCCGCGGGGAGCTGCGCGGTAACGGCGGGCGACGTCACGTCAGGCGGGAGCTGCCCGGTGTGAGGGCGGCGTGCGGGGCTGCCCGGCGGCTTCGCTGTCCCAGCCGGGCCTCCAGGGCGGGGGCGGCTGGGGGAGAAGGACCGGCTCTGCCGCCAGGGTGAGGGGGCTGGGTGGAGGAGGAGGAGGCCGCTCCGGCTTTATCTACCGGAGGGGCGAGCCTGCGGCACGAGGCTTCCCGCTGTGGGAGCTGCGACACCGAGGGAAGGGCAGCTGAGGGCGAAGCGCCGCCTTCCCGGGTGTCCGAGGCTGGGCCGGCAAGCGCATCCCTCCGTTCTCGTCCAACCTCCGAGGCTCCCGGCAGCTCCGGCTGGCGCTGATAGAGACATGGGGCGCGCAGCCTTTCTTGTAGGCGAGATCCCAAACCGGTTTCAAACCACCGGTTTTAGCCTCTTGATCGTGTGAGACGCTTCATTACATGGGGCTACCCTGGAAAGGGGGCAGGTACGCCATTTCCACAGGGTACTCTTGAGAAAGCATGCATGGGACATAACACGAGCAACTAAAGTATATTTATGTATATATTTACATGCAAATGTATAAAAAAAGATTTTCCTGGGTATGAAAAAGCTTTGAAAAAAACCCATAAGCCAACCACTAAGCCCTACTCAGGCAGAAAAATAAGTTGGGATACCTGTGTGTTACACTGGATCACTGAGATGCCTGTGCAAATGGAAGGAACAGTCTTTCAGCCAGGATGCGGAAGAGAATTCCTTCCCGAATACTGTAAGTTTCACTGTCCTAACTGCCAAAAAACAAAGCCACCTCCTACACCTTCCTGGATACCAGAAGCCCCAACTGCCCGCCACCCATCTGTCAAAATTTATAGCTTTCCCTAGACAAATATTAACAATTCAGTCATGCACAAAGCCAGTGGCATCTTGAAAAATTTGGAGAATAAAATACATTGAATGTGAAGTAAAAATAAGTTACATGGTGACTAGCTTGCTTTTTTTTCCATGTCTCCATCTGCCAGCCCCTATCTTCTACTTCGCTTGCAAAGGCTTTGGAATAGGTCTTTTTGTTCTCCGAATGCTAAATACAATAATGGGATCGCGATCCATTCACTTCAGTGCGTTTCTGCGACACTGATTCTTTGGCCTGCCTCCCGAGGGCTTTTTTTGTGTTGGATGGCATTTTTATGTTTATGTTCTTTCAAGTAGCAGAGTAAGTTAGTTACATCGTATCTTTTTTTTGTCTCCGAGAATCAGAGACTATTTCAGACGTTCATTTGGGGGAGAGGATCTTGAAAATCAAAAGGAGAAATAAACGGGAAGCACACGTTGGATGCCTGGCACGTGTCGAGTCCAACCGCAGTTTTCTAACACCTCTGCAGTTGGCTGCAGATGAAACAACTTGCAGATACCACCCATCAGTGCCTTCCAGCACAGTGATGCTTCTGCCTTGTCTCCCAGTAGAGTTAAGAGGAGCCTGCGCACGGGATGGACACAAATCCTAGAGGGGAACTGGAGAACTTGGTGTGGCAATAGCAGGAAGACCCAAGGACCGCCTAGCCCAAAGAGGAGTACAAGGAGAGGCAGAAGGCCAAGGGAACTGGAGCTTAGGTGTGTATCCAGGACTGGGGCGAGGCTGGGGGAGAGGATAGGATAGGACAGAGCTCTGCCATGGTCTGTGGAAGAGATGGATGTTGGCCCTTGGTAATGATTAGGAACACTGTGATGGGATCTGTAATGAGATAATATTAATAAGATAGGAAAGGGGGCAGGGAACCCTCCTTGACAGAGAGAAGAACAGGTAGTAGCACAGAGAGAAGACCTACAGCCAGAGCTGCTGCCACAGGAGCGTAAGAAAGGTTTGGTGTAGGGAGAAGAGGCCACAGAGCCTCCTGAGAGGATAGAGGTTGAGTGTTCATTCTTGTGACCTCCTGAAACAAAGGCACGGATGGGACTTTGGCATACCTTTGACCTGTCGAAGGAATGCAAGGAGTCGTTGCAGGTGCAACAGTAAACTAAGCCCTGCAAAAGCAGCAAGTCTTACAATACACCTCTACTACCAGAACAGTTTCCAGAAGGAAAAAAAAAAAAATTAAAAATTTTACTCAGAAAATGCCATTTTCTCCCAGAACGTGCCCTATCCTCTAAGCCTTACAGCAGTGTTACCATTTGGAGGGATGCAAATGTGGAACTACCCACAGAAAGAAGAGATCATTAAACAGAGGGGGTCTTTCAGATAACTGGGGTAGGGATGCTGAGGCATGCTGCTTCACAGACGTGCACCTCAGATCTCCATGTAGAAGCAGCCTGCCTCCAACATTGGCCTCGGATGCAGGGGGATCCCAGGCAGTACCTGTTCTTTCTTACACACACATTTTGCAGTATTTGATCTATTTAGTTCACTGCACAGTCCCCTTTAACATTGTAAAATAACGGATGGTTGCCTTGATCTGTGTCCCTAAGAGCAGCCTTGTGACAGATCAATACGAGACTCCCAGTTTTTGGCCAACTGGGTGAAAGCGGGACAACACTGCGTGTAATTCATGGGGCTTTCTGTATGTTTTTGGCTTGGTTGTAACCTGTCGGAGAGATAGCGATGAGACTTTCAACGGGGTTGCGGCAGAAACACTTCTTAAGATTCGGGGATGTTACTGCAATAAGTTATTGGCCAATACAGGACATGAGGGAAGATTACCAGGGATAGAGACTTTTTTGGGGATGGGAGAAGACTCTGAGCATCCTGGGCTGGAGCAGGGCACAGCCATCACGCAGCTGGCAGGAGCACAACAGGTCACCCAGGGTGGTGAGCCCGACCGGCAGCGGCCAGGCCCAGGCCAAGGCCCAGGCAGCCATTTGGGAGGAGATGACCGCCGGGTGGGCGAGCGGCTGTCGCAGGGGTGGCCCAACAGCTGCTGCCGCCAGGTGGGGGGCGGCAAGGGGCTGCTCCTGGCAGCAGCCTGAGGGGCGAGGGCCCCCCGGCCGGCGGCCATCTCCGCGGTGAATCGAGCCCCCGGGGCGGGGCGGGGGCAGGGGTGCCGGGGAAGGCCGCGGCCCCGGCTGGTCCCGACGGGCAGCCAGTCTCCCCGGGCGGGCCCAGCTACCTCCAGCGGGCAGAGCGGGCGCGGCAGCCGCAGCTCCCCTAGACCGGCGCCTCCTTAACCCGGGGAGGCGGGGGCGGCCGCGGCCGGGGGGAGCCGGGGGAGGCGGAGCGGAGGCCGGGGAGGAGCCGGGGCCTGCAGTGGAGCCGCAGCCCGGAGCAGCCGGAGCAGCAGCCGCGGGAGCGGCGGGGCCTGGAGAGACTCAGCGCCGCCCGGCCGGGGCCCCCCGCGCCGGAGCTCGGGGAGCCCCCCGGGGACGAAGCCGAGGCCCGGCGGAAGGCGGCGGAGGCGGCCGCTCAGCCCCGCGCAGGCCCGTGAGCCGCCGCGGCCTCCTGTGGTAGCCGGGCCCGGGCAAGAGGAGCTGGGGCCTGGGGGGAAGCCAGGGACAGCCTCCGGGCAGCCGGGGTGGGGGGACACCCCCGTAGCCTGCCGGGGTGGGGGGAGAGACCCTGCCCGCCGCCCCCCGCCCCATCCGCAGCCGTGAGGGGACACCCCGTTAGGCAGCCCCGCTCCCGGCGGGGGGGACGCCCCGGCGGCCCCTCGCCGCCCCCGCCTCGCTGGCAGGCCGGGGCGCACCCGCCTGCTAGCCCCTTCCCCGCAGCCGGTAAGGGAAGCTTAACAGTTGCCCCCTTCCCCGCTGACGAACAGGGGCCCCCGGTACCGAGCCCTGGTAGCTATATAGAAGCAGGTCTGCTCTTCCTCACTGTGGACCTGTTTAGGGGAGAGACGTCCTCAGACCCTAGTTTCTGAGGGTTATGAGAATAACCCTTACCACCTACTCCCCCCTGCTACTGAGGGAATTTCTCTCCCAAGCAGAGGAGACGGCCCTTTTTCCCCAGACAGGATAGTAACAGGGGACTCTTCACAGAAGAAACCCCGTATGCCCAAGAGGGGCAGTCCCCAAGACAGAAATAAGTAGGAGCTTCGGATACTTACCTAGTAATTTTAATTATTTACATCTGCTCAGCAGGCAGCAGAGAGAGCAAAGCAAGGGAGAGAAAGCAGAGGCAGATTTAGGCATTCTTCTTCCCTTTTCCAGTTGCTGTTAACCACTGGAGATAAAGGTAATTTCCAATACTGACCTAATCCTCCTTCATCCCGAGGAAGATCCCTAATCCCGAGAGCATTTTTTTCAAATATCCTGTGCAAGGAGAGAAGACACACCTCCCAGTTACTGGGAAAGGAAAAGGCGGATTTCACTGATAATATCCACAGAGATAGCTAGAATTCTTTTCAGAGAAAGAGATTTGCCTACCCTTAAGGACAAGGTGCACTTAGAGGAAAGAGAGATTTACAGGTAGGGAGATCGGGGAAATTGATCTCTGAAATAACTGACAATCAGTGAAAAGGCTGTCTCCCAGGGGAACACACCTTTAGTAATTAGCTGTCAAAAGGGAGAGAGGATCTCCATCCTAGGATAAAACCAGCAGTTTTAGGGCACTGGCAATCCCAAACAGATTGTTTTAATAGTCAAGATCCTGATTTCATCCACAATCTCTTCGCCCTCAAAATATTTCTTGAAGAAGCTCTTGGAATAGCTGACAGCAATGCTCTGAGGATGGGTCTCAGAGAAGGAGTGTGAAGGGCAGCACCCCAGAAACCAGCACTGAAGATAACCCACCTTTCTCCAGAAAATCTTCCAGACAGAGTGAGTGACCACATTATATCACCTCTATTCCTAGCTGTCCTTCTCTTTTGTGTTCTGTCCTTGTTTTCCATGCCTCTTCTCTCACTATATCTGCTTTCCTTTTAATCTTTTCTCTCTGTTTCTGAACCTCTCCCCAGCCTTTTTCTGTGTTGTCTTTCTCCATCTCTCTCATTTAGCTCCCTTATATGCTATATGGAATTGACCTGATTCTTTCCCTCACTATTTAGCTTGTGGGAGACCTTAGCCCTATTTAATTGTAAGAAACCTCTCTGCCCTTTCCCTTCTACTTTCTGTCACTGGTTGTATTCATCCTAGCCTCAGCCTTTATCATCACTGGTGTGAAATGAATTTCTGTCATTTAGGGGTCATTGAGAAGGATAATACTGGCCAAAAAAGCATTGAGGAGGTGGGAGCAGTGATTTGTAGTGCTCGTGTCCAAGGGTGCATCCATGGGGTTGGAGTGTCAGTTCTTCCCCATGTGGGTCCTGCTATGCTTGTAACTGTGGGAATAAGATCATTGTGCGATGCAGACCTCGCTGTGCTTCAGACCTGAACGTACAGATCCCAGTGCTAGTACTCCAAGATGTGTCCCCTAATGCACCTAGGGGCTGTGGGATGAATTCTGGAAAGAGTGCCCTTGAGAGTGGGTTCTGTGGTGCTCAGGGGCCTGGGAATGAAAATTGTGACAGTGCTGGTGGAACCTGCTCTGAAAGCTGAAAGAAGCCATTCCATTGCCACCAGTCTTCATCTGTGTTTTATGCTGTGTTCAGGGGCTAGGAACGTGAATCCTAATGCTAGTGCCGTGGTGAGCCAAGCCGACTGCTTTTTGTAAATGAGGCAGTTAATTTCCAGTTGCAAATGAGTATTCTGACACTAACGTAGTGATTTCCTGAGAAATCAAGTCCGAGGTAGACTTCATCTCAAATGAAACCAAAGCAGATTCCCGCAGCAGAAGAATCATGCCTAAGGACGTCTCACCTGAGATATTCCTGTTTCTGTTCTCCAGTGAGATAGCAGTGAGGAAATCCAAGATCAAAGGGTCCTTGACCAGGACAGGAACCCTTCTGGAATCCATTTGGGAGCACAGTGGTTAACAGGGAGTCCCTGAAGAAGGGATGCCTTGGTGTAATTTGCTAGCAAGATCAGACAAAAGATGCCAGGTCCCTCCAAAGTGATTCCCCATTTTGGCAGATAATTTTGACAGTTATGCATAGCTTCAGAAGGTGCCTCTTTCTAAGGGAAGGCTGAACCATGAATCATACATATGTTCTGGGGGTACTGTTAGATGCCCTCCTACCTGTTGCCCTATAGTTATGCAATCAGCCTGTTTTGAGTACAGCTGTGTTATCTAGCATAAGGGAAGAGATAACTGAGGCATTTTGGCCTTTGTACATTTAAGGGGGTAACTGACTTTTCATGCTCATGAGGTTAATTTACCTCGCGCTGCCCCCTTCCTCACAGTAATGACTTGACATTTTTCAAGTGCTTTTGGCTCTGATGGATGCCAGGGCACTTTACAGAATATGTATGCCAGCCTTAAAAAATTCTGCTCTCCCACAATTATCTTTCTGTATATGAATTGGTTTTTTTCTTCATTATTAATGGTAAAGATTAAGATTTTGTATTTGCTGCCTGAGCTTTAAATATTCATGACAGACATACAAGGCTGAAAGTAGTGTGCCATAGAGTAATTGATATTTATTTGTTAATTGCTGACGGGGTATTCAGTGCTGACTTGGACACACAAAATTAAGACAGTGTCTGCACTGAAGATCTTGTAGGCAAAAACACAGCTATACAAAAGCTAGGACATACTGATAAATTTAAGGAAGGCAATAATTTTTAGAGAGCATAGCTTTTCAGTGTGATCATGGTATTTACATCAAATGTTTATCACAGGCGAAAACGCAGCTTTCTCCAAGGTGGAATACTGCAGCTCTTCTGCACCATTTATTTGATACAAAAGTATCCATAAAAGAAAAAGGGAGACTATTATTTATCTTCATAAAAGTGCAAGGTACTTTATAGGCACATTTAAATGAAAGTGCTATGTTTTTAAGAGTTTACATTAAGAACGTTAAACCTGAACACCTAAAATTAGACTTTAAAAACCACATTTGGGTACCTAAGTAAATAGCTTGATTCTTGTAAGTGCTCAGGAATGTAGAGTTGACTTCAACAGAAGCAATGAACTCTTCGAAGTTTGAGTAAGAGACACTTTGTTATGTATGGGTTTGTAAATTTAAATTTGGACATTCATCCTTCCTTTTAAAGTCGAAGCAGTCTGATCTTGTCCTATGTGCACTCTGCTTCCGTCTGAGAACTGTGTGGCATGTCTCAGGTCAAGCCCTTAAGTAAAATGAAATGAGAATGTCTAGAGAGTTATGGGAAAAGGATTACGTTACTGAAAGATCATGAGGTTATATTAATGTTTAAGTATGTGTTCTTTAAGTTCTTGGGTTTTATCTTGAAATCTGGTTCTGCAGGCAAGTTTCTAGGGTAGAATAAGGAGTCAGAAAAGTTGGAATAAAATACAGTGAACAGTTTGAGGAGTTTAGATATAATTTCCATGTACAAGATGGGGTTGTGACTACTGTGGTGCTTTTTTATTTTTTTTTTCCCTCCTATAAAAATACAGCTGAATGCTAGTTTCTCTTGTGAAGTTTTTTCTTACCCCAGAGGTACAGGTACCTTTGCTGACTACCTCCTCCCCTAAACTTCAGCTGACCTTCATATAGTGGGAGATCCAGTGTGCATCACGGTTTGGATCTTTGGCCCTTTACTTCAAGTGTCAGAAAGGAGGTATGGTTAATGGCACCTGTGATATGGACAGCTGTCCCTCAAGAGCAGGACCGAGCTGATTATCTCATTTTACACAGCTGTCAGACAGGAGTTACATCTCAGTCATTAGCAACCAAAAGATGCAGCGTGTTTGGACTCATTTTTCCATTTGCTTCTCCCAACCTTGGGTAGAATTGTAACCACTGACTTTCACACAGAACCCTCTGTGTTTTGCAGTACTCCATTTGCAGGATCTGTTGATGAGTGATGCTTCAGAATTGAAACTTTAAAAAAATACTGTTTCTAGCACTTTCGGTCTGGAAGGCAACTTTGAAAATATGAGTAATGCCCAGATTAATGGACAGCCTAAAATGGTATCTCTGAAATGTTTGAATGCTCCAGTTGTGTTAACTCTGAAGCCTAAAGAAAAGCATTTAAATCTCTGTATTGCTGGTTGTTGCACATCGTGTTATTTTAGCAAGAATATCCATTTGATGCGTTCAACCTCCAAATGCGTATCATCGTGGTAGGAGTCAGTATTGCTGCTTGCTATCTATTCTGCTGTTGTTGTTTTCTTCTTCCTTCTAAGGGATGTATGATGAACTTAAAAATCTGTAACGTATTTCTGTCCTGCACTGATGTTTTCACTTTTAAAGTCAGTCGGTGTATGTGTATTACTGAGAGAGAGCAAGGCATGCTGCAGTATGTTTTCACAATTAATTAATTGCAAATTTTCTTTTTAAGTTTGAAATGAAAATGGAAAATGTTTGGAATGTTTCAAAATTTGGAGACCTCACAACAGAGTTTAGGACCAATTTAATGCTGTGTCCTGGGGTGCTTTGCCAAGGTTTGGACTAGACTCTCATTTTATCCTTCTGTCTTTGACCTGCCCCATCCTATTATGAACCTTGGAGTTGCTGTCTTAAAGGTGGATGATGAACAGATTTTGCTAGTTCCTGACCGTTTTGAACCCTTTCCTGAATCCCGCCCTGGGCTTCCTAGCATATCATGTCACAGTCAGGTTCCTCTCCTGCACCTTTAAGGCCCAGCATGTTTCCACCCCGCCTACTTCTTTACTCTCATTTCCTCCTACACCCCACTCCTCCTCCCAGTTCTCTCTGTACTGCTCTTTGCATCTCATTTTCCATGCTGTCCCTTTGGCATTCTGTCCTGTGGTCCTATAAGCCTAAAATGCTGCTTCTCTCTTCATCAAGCAAGCATCCCTTATCTCCTCTCTAGGATTTTTCACTGGCAGAAATCCTTTCTTACTACATGTCACAGGCCCCGCTCTTACTTCCACACCTGTGTTTTGACCCGTTCTTGGTTTGGCTTTCATTAGATTATATGGTTGTGTTTTTTTGTTTTGTTATGTTTTGGTTTTGTTTTAGGTTATGTCAAGAAACTTGTTCTTTTTTACCACTATAAAACAAATATCATGTTGTTCCTCTGAAAATAGCCAGTTCTGCTAGGCTGGGGAATGGCGCTTTCTCTATATGCATCTGACTCATTCTCCTACTCTCCCTTCTCCCCTGCCCCCTTCCCTTCCTCAGGGATAGCTGGATTTTAGCTGGTCAGAATGAAAAGCCCTTGCATTACTTTCTCTGGTTCCTTCCAGTACTTCAGGATCTTGGTTTTGAGAACTGGGATGAAAAATTTGTGCAAGGCCCAGTGCCTCATTCCTCATCTTTCTAAGCTGGTCAATTTACATGATGTGAAGTCAAGAAATAAGGGAATGGATGTTCTTTTTTGGCCCTTTTTTAGATATGAGAGACTGAGTAATGAGAGAGAGAGGAGATTACGAGTAGAGCTTTTATACCTTGAGGAAAAAAATACTTGCTTTTTTTGTTTTTTTACAATTAGCAATTCAAATTTTGTTTATGCTCTTTGCTGTATGAAGACTGTGGCTGATTATAGCAGAAATATGCAATTACTGTTTAAAGTTCAAATCTGAATAATTGGGAAGGAATCTGAACTTTTTGTGGTCACAAATTAAAGGAGCAAAGTTTCTGAATTCACAGTTTCCCCAAAAAAACTATTGTTAAGTAAAACCAAAACAATTCTCCGTCCCCATCAGGAACTTGCAGAGAAAAATAAATAAGCTGCTAAAATAGCTACCTCTGAAATTCCCTTTATCTCTACCTGAACAAAGCAGACAAACTTTGAATGTAGAGAACTGGTCTCGGATTTGGGAGACCTGTGTTCTCTGCATGGTTCTGCTACTCCTTTGCTGGCTGACCTTGGGCTGTGCGCTTTCCCATGCATGGCTTACCGTTTATCCTGGAATAGGTTATTGATCCTTTGTAAGGGTTCCAAAGGATGAAAAAACAGCCTTTATAAAGGCTGGCTGTTCTTCTTGCTGTTGGTTACCTTAATTACAATGTGATATTGAACTCAAAACCTCTAGATTCTGCTTTTTGTGGCATTAAGAAACAGTGAAAGCATGATGCCCAAATTAATTTTTCTTTCATGGAAGGACCTGTGACCCCAAAACTGAAAGATCCTGTACCACGTCTGCAGCCTAGAACTGTTTTTTAAGTTGACTTAAGTATAGATATTCTGACTCCCTTGAAGCTTCTCCTAAGATCTTTAATGACCTTTTCTTGGCCAGGTCTCAGGGTCTCTGTTCCATCTTCATCCTTCTTGGCTTCCCTGCTGTTTTTGACACTTGATCATGCCCAGTCTTGAAATCTTGTCCTCCCTTGACTTTTGTGTCAGTGTTTTCCTGGTTTCCCTCCTACTGTTCTAGTCATTCATTCAGTAGCTTCTGCACTAAGCTATTCACCGTCTTCCATATTTCTTTTTTTTTTTTTTTTTATAAGTTAGATGCAAAGACCCATCTCTGGTATCCTCTCTTTGCTTTTCTTTACCTCCTTCATGCCAGTGATGTTAGATTATGCAACTTGGCATGCTACCTTAACATCTTTTTTGAATGATTTGCTGCAAGCTTAAGATCGCTGAGGCCAAGACGGAACTCCAGAAATCTCCTTTGAGATTTCCCTTTGTTTCCTGCTTTCCTCTGTTGCAAGCTTCCACAGTTGGGCCTATAACATGGGTTTTCTCGCATTTTTCTTGCTCTGCACGTACAGGATAGGGGCTCATCTTCCAGTGTCATGGCATGAATCTCCCGCTTCTTCTTTCTCAGTCTCTTTAGGTAATCCTCATGCTTTCTCCTTCATTTACCATCTTGGTTACTGCTAGCTGTTCTTGCTGGCCACTGACAATTGTGATACCTTCTCGTCTTGTTAAAAACACAAGTACTGAAGCTATCGTGTTGGGGTGTTTTCTCGACATGTTGCCATCTCCCCCTTCACAAGCCTGTTTGTTGGCTATCATCCACCCCATAAGGTTCCAGCTTCTTGCACTCGCTCTAAGGGGCCTTCACATTTATGTTTTTCCCCTATCTGTTGCTGTCTGTTACCGTCCTTTGCTCTGCCAGCAACACAAGCATGACATTGTGCTTTTCCATTTCTTGCATGAGCATCTCTTCACATTCTTCCTCAGCTGACTCATACCTTGATACGTATAGGAAAATTGCCAGCCAATAGAGGCCAGCCATACTGGAAACTACTTATTTGCATATTTGAAAATTATTCAAAAGGCCTAAGTGATACTCAGAAGTAGTTTCTTATTACATGTACCCTCCTCTCCCTGGCTTCTTTTGTAAAGAAGTATGATTATAAAAGTAAATAAAGGTCATCATCAGCAAAGACACAGCATTTCAAAGGCTAGGATGGTCAGGGTTGGAGCATAATAATACTCACAGTTGAAAGGTGGCAACTGCAGCAAGTATGTGTGTGGAAGAAGGGGGCTTCTTTCGGTATCTGTAAGGAAATGAACAGGAGATTCAGTTTGAGAATGATACAAAAAATGGAGCATTTTACAATTAGGATGCAGAAAGCCAAGTAGCAATACTAGAGTTTTAAGCCAGAAGAAACTGTTAATGGGCATGTGTTTCCTTGCTAGTGTGGTTCTGAATCCTCTTGACCTTCAAGCTTGGTACAGATCTTTACAAGTTTTGAGCCTGGCTAGGAATTGTCAGGTGTTTGTCTCCTGTAAGACAGTTCAGTCAGTTTAGTTTGGAGTAACAGCTAACAATAGTGAAAAGGAATTATGTTAAAACAGCGGTTGAGACCTAATTTATGAGCTTCACGTGTATTGCTTGATTCTTCTGATCATTCTCCAACTTCAAATTCAGCTGCATTTCGCTTCCAAACTCCTCTTTAACAGGCTTTTCTGCAGCGCTTTGGTAATCTTAACTCTGGGAGCATCTGCTGTATGTACATTTTGGCCGCGTGGTATCCGACTAATCTGCACTTGATACCAATTTCCTTATTTTCTATGAATTCAGTACGTAGTTCTTGCTAGTGCTTGATACCCATTTCCACAAGTGGGATGGGGTGGGTTGTGGCTTGTTTTAGCAACTATTGCAGAGTTCATATTGACTAATCTATTTTCAGTGGTTCAGCTTTTGGTGAACAGGTTCTGACCACTTGCAGTCAGATTTTAATTTTCACTATGTCTGGCTGGCATTCATTTAGCCCTGGGAGCTCTCTCACATAGGAGCTTTGTAGTATTACTATTATTAAACTGCAAGGTTATCAGTCATTTTGCACTGATAAATCCATTTTTTAACGGGAATAAGAATCGAGTTTTCATTTATAAGTACATGTTGCATTCTTTTAACCTGGGTTTCTGTACCTATCTTTGCAATGATGTGAAGATCTTCTGAGCAAGATACTCTGTGTGCTGATCTCCTTCTGATGTTGTCTCTAATTTCAGAGACAATCTGGGTATCATATCAGTGCTTGCATATCCTGTACTGAAGGTTTACTACTGGATGTGATACTGATAGGCAGCTAAAATTGAAATCCTTCTCTACAACCTGAGTGCTCATGCAGGGCTGTGGGAAATACCTTCTTTTAGATACAGTTTCTGTACCACAGACTTCCTGGTTTCCAAGGGAAAATTTCATTCCAGATATGTGCCCATAAATTTGAATTATTCCAAACCCAATACCTAATACCTTTCTTAGTCTAAGAGTAATTGTTCTGTTAATATTCTTAAAGCAAATGCCAAAGATTTCTCTTGTCTGCCTTGGCATAAGTTTAGACTTATAGCTCCTACTTCCCATGGTAAAATATTGCTTAGTGGTACTGAGGCTGGAATGATGCTGTAAAGGCATTTCTGCTGTGGTGATGTATTTTCACTGTGCTTCTTCAGAGTGCTTGGTTTACTTTTTACTTCAGATTTGTTATTGGGAGGGTTGTCATAGGACATTTGCCTTATTATTAGAATAAATCTTTTATGGTAGTCTTATTACAAAGAAAATAATTTTCAGCTCAATAATATTTTAGGCATACCAGTATTCTCAATATCATTTGCTGTTTCTTTTGACAGGTATTATGTATTCCCCAGTTTCACCTACACAGCACCATAAATAAGTAAACTAATCTTAACTTTGAACATATATTTCAGACTGTCTGAGGGGTCTTGGACTGTCTGAGGGGTCTCTGCAATGTTTGTGTAGTATTTCTGCATTTTTGATGCATGTTTATATAGCAGACAACAATAATATTTGATTCGTTGATCTTACTAAAATCTGACAAGGCACTAGCTTTGCTTAATCCTAGCCTTGTATGCCTGTAAAGATACTGTCTCCCTTGACATGAGAATATTTTAGACTTTGGCTGTAATCCCATCTGTTGATAACTTTAAATAAGCAGGTCAGGTTTTGTAAACTATACCATTTTGTCAGTTTCATACAAGACTAGTACATAATTGCTTCTGGAATTGGATCCTGATGCACTTCCAACATGGCGGTTTTGGTGACTTTATAGTCCCCACAAGACTTCATGCTTCATTAATACCAAGAACACATGCACAGTCAGTGCTGTTCATTCACTAAATTCAAAATACAAAATTATACCCTGCTTGTGCACCTTTCACAAAATGAAGGGAACTGAAAGGTCCTATGTTAAAGTGTGCCGTTAGGATATTTATGTAATTAGTGACTATTTTGAAAACAAATTTGTTTTCTTTTTATTTTTCCTTGAGACTTAATCTGAATGTCACGTTAAGATTTCTGTTTGTTAAAGGAAAACCGTACCTGTATAACAATTTAATTATAACAAAACAATTAGATCAATGATTTATGTTAGGCTATGCATGGTGTAAAAATTTTCATCTAACTCTGATTTTTCAGTACCATCTGCATTGTGTTGTAACTTTTAGCAAATTTCCAGTTCAAGATGCATCATTACTGTCACCTGTGTTCTTTTACATACAATAGCATTGAACATTCAAAGCCGTTTTGTCTTGCACACTAAGTAGTTTTGAGCAGGGGTGTAAAGTCAGACCACTGTGACATGGACAGGTGCAGACTGTGATAGTTCATATTTGTATAGGTGATACCACCTGGTGTGCTCTTAGGTGACAGTAACTTCCTTTGGTTGAATTCTTTTTTTCCTTTGTGGTTCATGACTAGTGAGAACTGTGTGCCCCTTATTACCACATCTGCAAGCCTCTAGTTTATAGGGAAAATGTTTTTTGGCTTGTTCTACTGCTCCCAAAGAAGGGAAACATGGTTCTAGGGTATGACGATTTCTCTTACCTCTTTACTCCAGGGACTGGTTTTCATCCTTTCACATGGCACTGCAGACGGAAGTGTACTTTCAAACTGCAGTGCTTTTCTTTTGGTTTGCTGATATACTAACAGGACACCTACTGCTCCTTCCAGGTTAAGTTTCATTTTATGAGAAATACCCAGCAGCCTCTCTTTTCCTTCTGGATTTGATTCCAGAAACTTAAATGTTTCCTAAGGCTTCTCACGAGTAGTTACCAAAATGATGGGTAACAATTTCAGACTGTGCAGGTAACCAGTATCCTTTTTTCTGAGGATGTTTGCCTAGAGAAGATTTTTAAGTGTGTCAGTTTTGCACTCTTGGTTCACACCTTCTTATTATCGAGGGAAAGCACATATCTTAAAATGGCAAATTCATCTTCCTGCCAGAGTTAGCAAAATCTATTCTTTTCCCCTTTCTGTATTTGCATAAGAACACAGGTTTCTTGCATGTTACACAAGTTTGTCAAAACTGACTTTTTCCATCAAAGTAGAAGCTGTCTGTTTCTCCATGCATGCAGTATTCTTATGTGTTACTATTCTTCCTTACTTTTTGAGGCAGTTTCCTCTAATTGACATCCCGCTCGCTTTTGTGTTTCAGAAAGGTTGCAGTCAAATGGTTCTTTTTCGCCAGTTTGTTGGGTTTGAGGTTTTTTGTTTGTTAACATCAGAAGCTAGGTGTATCTCTGAGTATATTAGATGGATATTGTTTGTTAGATCACTGGATCTGTGTTTCAGGCACCTAAATAGAAGCGGCCTTATTTTTATACATGTTCTACAGCAGTGTCTCTCACTGTTTGGTAGTCTGTTGTGTGTTTCTTCCTTCTCAAAGTTTATGTTGAGAAACTGAAGTTGAGGCTCCTTTGAATGTTTTGCCAGTAGTGTTTCATTGGCTTGGAATAGCAGCAAATAAAGCAACAGTGAAAGTAAATATAGAAAAGTAAATGTAGAGATTTATTCTAGAATATGCATCGTCTGTAGGCTGTGCACAGTGTAGTTTCATTCATTGTATGACTCTCTGCTTCAATTCTAACTGATTCTGACTGGCCAGCCTTTGAGTTCAGCCTTAGAGAATGTTTCAGGCTATAAATGTTTATTAACTGCATTCAATATGACCCTTAGAGTGCTGTTCCCCACATTTCATACATTTTTCAGTCCTGATATATAAGTAGCAGTGATCTTGGATAAGATCTGACTGGCTTAAAGCAAGCATTTGGAAAATAGTATGGCAGGCAAAGTCCAGATTTCTTCAGTCCAGTGGCAGGGGTAGCACACTCTGATAGACAGAAGGCTGCCCTGCATTTTCAGCCTGAGGTTCGATTTGCTAGTTGCAAATACTCAAAGTAAGGCAGTAGGTTTCCTGGGAAGCTGTAGGGAAGTATTACTAGTCCCAAGTGAATTAGTGGTTATTAAATGGTATTCAATGATAGGATTTTCGCTTATGATTAATACATTTTCCTATTTCTCGTCTGTTTAATTGTAGTTTTGGGTCACTGTTTGGTTGTCATTTTTGCATCTGACCTGTCTTGACTTGGGGTTGTACTGGAACTAGTTAGTGCTTGAGAAATGAAGACTCTGCAGTCAATTTCCAGCTGTTGATGGTGGTTATGACTTGGCTACCTTACCCTTGGTTTTTAAAGTCAGCCAAATACATAAACAGATACCATTTACCATGTAAAGACAGAGATTATGAATTCTGATCTTCAAATTTCTTTTTACTACTTCAAAATCAATTCTGGCTTGCTAATGTGATAGGATTTTTTTTTAAACACCCCTGATTTCATTAGGGGTTTTGGGGGTTTGGGGTTTTTTTGTTTGTTTGTTTGAGTGGGATCATAAGAGTGTAAAAGAAGATTTGCCAGGCAATAAACTGGGAAGGGAAAGTTGGAAGAATCATCAGCTGCTCTGGTTTGGCTGCAGTCTTGTTTTATTGTACCATTAAGTAGTGTCAAGCTGGTGTACTGCTTGGATCAGGTGAATGAGATACACAGCACAAATTATAGAAAGTATTACTGTTATATATTATTATATACTGTTATTATATATATTACTGTTTCAAATAATTTAGAAGCCAATTACACCAAATTATTTTTGCACTGATAGTGTTCTGGAATTGCCACCTTACCTGAGTTTTGACCATGCCTGATTATTCCAGATTCCATATTACTGGGATATAGACTTACAAATCCAGTAACATGGTCAACTTTGAACTTGGAAAAAAAAGTCTTATTCTACTGCTTTGAAATTTCCCATATGATTGTTACTGGGTCCAAGTCTTCACTTTCTGTCCTAAATTACTGTCTAGCATATGTGTTCTTAAGAAGCTGCTGTATTTTACTGAAACTTGGTTGTTTTAGTGCTGTGTGATTAGTGCATATGTATATGCAGATTTTTTTTTTTTTTATTTAAGATTTTGGGATTTTGTTTTCCTGTCAAAGATTTTTATAAACCAGGGAACGAAAATATGCAGATTCTTAGTGTGGGTGTAATGTGACCCAATTCTAACCTTGCTTGTCTCCCTGGCAAGTGTATTTTACAGAAATACGCAAAAGCTTGTGATTGGCGTGTTGCATATCAACCTTACATTTTACTGCATAGCCAATCATCTCAAATTCTCTAGTGACATAACCTGGGCAAATCTGAAGCTCTGTGAAAACTGCAGTGTTTTCTTCTGTTTCTTGAATTTCTGGTGTTTCAGATTGGTATCTTAATCTGCCATAGGCTTTTATAACCTAATTTTCTTGATTTCTGTGCTTGTCCTAAAAAAGGGGGGGGGAGGGTGGCTGGGAAATTTGTATTTATTTTACTTTGGATTTGTATTGTTAACACAACTGATATTTCATAATAATTTAACATGCATATGATAAGCAGCAGTAACTTGTTCTCTGATTGCACTGTGGAAATTAAAATTTATATGAGGCACACTTAGAAAATTAAGCATTCAACTGATATCTAGTTCATGTTTGTTTTCTCCCAAGTTGAATACTACTCTTAGTGAGGGCTGTACCTGTAAAGTTACCATGCAAATGTAGCTGTTCTGCAGTGACACAGATACCTCAGCAGTCTGTCCATCCCCACTGGATAAAAATGCATTGTTGCTTTATTCTGTGTAATTCGGGAAGGAATAGTGCTGCTTTTTTTTTTAAAAAAAAAAATTTAAAATAGTTTAGATTAGATCAATTCAGCCAAAAAGAGCTGTATTCAAGAAACAGCAGCTTGAAGAAGGTGGATAATGGAAAGCCTTTTGCAGCTCTGATTGTCTAGTTAGCTGCGTAGCGAGTAGTCATTGCTATCATATGTGATAGTGTGGCAAATGAGTAGATAGACAAGTTAGTAGCAGTTGGGCTTTTTTCCTTTCCTCCACAGGCAGAAAAATGTTTCCACTCACTACAAATACTATAGTGCTGCATTTTTACTTTTCAGTCTGTGTGTGCATATGAGCGTGAGTTGTTAGATGTGCAATTAGGAGGTGTTTTCTGAGCCCTGGGCTTTGGAGCCACTGCTTGTGGTGGTTGAGGGATGGATTTTATTGGGGTGTTGCGTAGGTGTTTGAGCCCTAAGAGGTGTGGTGAGCACATGTGTGAAAATGAAAGGTTTAGTGCATACAAATGTGGTGGAGTGTAGACTCTTCAGTGCTTTTGTGCTGTGAGAGCACTTCAGTGCAGAAGTGCAAGGTATAATGCATATGGTTGTGGAGAAAGAACGGGGAGCTTCTCTGTCAAAATGCTGGGCGCATCTGTCTCTGGATCTGTGCATCCACACTGTGTTATTGTCAAATACCTATTTTTAGAATGACTATCTAATTGGTATTCATGCAGATGGGTGTCTCCCTGTCTCATTTGATCCACTCATCTGAGTGATGCACTTGGTGGGAGGTGTCTGCTGATGAATCTTCCCTAAGCAGAGTGTGTTCATGTTTGTCTGTTCTCTCTTATATGTATGCCTATGTTTAATTTGTTACCTGAGTGTGTGCATAAGTATGTGCATGTGTGTTTGTGCCTTTACCTTTTGTATGCACTAGCATGCTCAAAGATAGTATCATCTAATGCTCTAAAAAGATTAATTTCAAAATGAAAGATGCAGAACTTGCAGCCCTTCAAGGCATGATTCTTCTCTTTCTGCAAAGCATAAGTGCAGAGCAGTGCAGGTTGTGGCTGTGGAAACTTAGCTACTTCAGTCCAGACTTCAAGGGATTGCTCCTAGTATAGTGATGCAGCCAGTTATGAGTAAGAATGGTGATCTTTCTGCTGCCTTGACTGCTACAAAAGACAGCATACAAGTTTGTGTGCTAAGTGTACAAGTTCATACAAGTTCATGCTGCTAAATGTTTTCTTCATACAAAATAATTGTTAAGTAGAAAACCCTGGGTACAAGTGCTAGCCATGTTGGACAGGTGTGTTTTATTTTTATGAGGGGAAATAAGTAATATTTATGGGAGGAAAGATCCTGAGTCCGTTTCCACTCTGGCAAACTTGTATGACTTTAGACAAGTAAGTTTTTCTGTGTCTCAGATTTGGGGAAAATACTTGCCTGTTATATTGTGAATTAAGCAAGACTTAATTCAATAAAATCTTATGTATATTTTTAGGAAAAATGGGCTATGGTAGGCAAAGCTTTAACTATTATGAGCTTAATATAGTCTGTTCCACCTCGACATGGTAGAGGTAATTATCTATATATAGTATTATGCATGATCTTGGTGTTTTAGAATGAGATATGTAATCCTAGCTCTAAGGAATAGATTCATTATAGTGTCACCTGATGTAAAAAGACAGGCTAGGCCTCAGGGAGAAGTGAATTTCCCCCCAAATTAAGATAGTCACAGTCCTGACTTTTCCAGATGATCTAATAAACTGTGGTTTGTATGTGGCATGAAGGAGTATTCCCTTTTAGCTATGATTTTTCTCTTACCTGACACAGTAAACCTACTGGATTACAGGTAATCTTGGTGGAGGGTCCCAAATTTATATTGCTGATATAGTAAAGGAGTGAATGTGATACAGCTGCTGAAAAGTCTCTGCTTCCTTTGGCTAGATCTTAGTTCTTTACCTGAGAACAGCTGGGATGCTCTGGGTAAGACTGTCCTAGCACTGTTACTATCAGCACTGTCCCAGCTACTATCAGCAAGGATGGTCCTCCCAGAGACACAGTCATAGGCTTTTTTGGATGATTTTGTCTGGCTGTGAATAAGGTATATGAAGTAGGATGATCTTCACACGGGTATTTGTGATGGGGGAGAAGCAGAGGAGGAATGCAAATGGATGTTTCTGTTCTTAGGGTTCGCTGTCTTTGTATTTCAGGAGTTCCCTTTCTGCTCTTTTCTCCTCACAGATACTCCTGCTTCCAGCATCATGGCCTCTGACCTGGAAAGCAGCCTCACTTCCATAGACTGGCTCCCACAGCTTACTTTAAGGGCTACTATTGAAAAACTAGGGGGTTCCTCACAAGCAGGACCTCCAGGGGCTGCCCGAAAGTGTCCCCCAGGCTCACCGACAGATCCCAATGCCACCCTGAGTAAGGATGAGGCTGCAGTGCACCAAGATGGGAAGCCACGTTACAGCTATGCCACTTTGATCACATATGCCATCAACTCATCACCTGCCAAAAAGATGACGCTTAGTGAGATCTACCGTTGGATCTGCGACAATTTTCCCTACTACAAAAACGCCGGTATTGGTTGGAAGGTGAGGACTTGCATTGCTAAAGTACCCTTTTTATCTAATTACAAGACTTACTTTCTTAATTCTGTGCAAAATATCCTCACTAGGCAAAATAAAAAGACGGATGTGAAACTAAGTTCAGCTGGAGAAAATGCATATCTGGAAGCCCTGTTTTCTGTGACAGTTTTGTTATATGTATATGGTGGCCCCTTAAGAAGAAGCCTGCAAAAAACCACCAACAACCACCAAGAAAAACAAAACAAAAAACCCCGCAAACCCACATCACTACCAACCTCTGCATCACACCAATGCTATCTTCATTGCACCTTCTGTAGATGTATAGGTGGTTCAGCCCCATATTATTCATCCATCCCTCTCCTTTCCACAGCTTCTGTTCTGCTCTGTTCCCAATATGTGTAGTGAGCTTTGGCTTTTGAGTATGAACCATCCTTCAGTTTTCTCTACCTATTCTCGGGCATACTCAGAAGGGTGTATGTTTTTGTTGTAGCACTTACCTGTATCTCTTACTCTGTCACCAGAACTCTATTCGTCATAACCTCTCTCTGAATAAATGTTTTCGGAAGGTGCCTCGACCGAGAGATGATCCTGGGAAGGTAAGAAATCTGCATGCTCCTGGGCAAGCAATTTAAAACTGCAGGGAATAAGCCGGGGTTGCCCTTTCTAACTCATGGTGGGAATTTGAAACCTAAAGTGTAGGCAAAAATGGAAGCAGTAGTAAGATTTACTGCAGTACTTTGGCCACAGAAGCATTCACTTAAAGGGAAGCTGTAAAGGGGCCTTAATGGTTTTAGCAATTATTTTTCTTCTCTGTAATCTTTGGTTGCTTTCAAAGATACTGGAAGAAGGAAAAAAGTGGGGCTGCTTGTACTTTATTAGTTTTGTTTCTTTTTCTTCTTTATCTTTATGTGTAAAATATGGGTCTATTCCAACCTGTTCTATTATGAAAGACTGTAGTGGCTGCTGGTGAACAGCAGGACTGGGATGCGACATTATGGGTTTCGTGGAGGCAAGATCCATAGAAGTGAGAGCAGAACTACTACCTATTTAGATTGCAGAACATTTGGTGTTCGGGAAAAAATGTCACCATCAGATAGTTCAAATCTGTAGAAATTATTTACAGGTAAAACTCAAGAATTTAGGAATTTGTTGGCTAAGTAAGGGCTAATAAAGTTCTGTTAATATATATAGATTGTAAAGAGGAATTGCTAGCAAAACCAAGACTTGGCATGCAGTATTATTACTGTTAAAAAAACCCAAACAAACAAGCAGAAGGAGATGGTGGGGACAGAAGCTATGTATTTAGACAGAAAGATTGTCTCCTCCCTCCTATCCTAAAGGGTCACTTGCTCAGGCCTTTTATTTCAGGTTATATTTAAAGGACTAAGTGGTTCTCAGTTGGCATCTATAAATGGAAATAGTATATCTTTGAAGATCACTGCTCAAAAATACCATTGATAATACGTCTTATTCCAGGAAATCCTAACTGACTTCAGTGTATATGTTTACAGGTGTTCATTGGCATGTTGGGCTGGGTTTATAATGAAAACCTGTCCTGTGGTTGTCACTCATTATTCAGATTTCAATTGGAGGTTAAAATGAGCTAAATCACACTTTAGAGTTGTCTTTATATTTATTCAGAAAACGACAGACATAATTATAGACTACTTTATGTTGAAAGGGACCTTTGGAGGTCAACACCCCCACTTCCTCCAGACAGGGACAATTAGATTGGGTTGTTGAGGTCTATGTTGAATTTTTAATATCTCAAGGATGGAGATACCACAGCTGGGCACTTGTTCCAGTGCTGCACCACCATCATTGTGAAGAAATTTTTCTTTATACCACCTAATTGTAATTTCCCTTGCTGTAACTTGTGTTTGTTGCCTTTTTTTCTCATGCTTTCCATTTTTGAGAAGAGTTTGATACCTCCTTATTCAATACAATACAGTGCAAGAGAAGAATTTCTTTCCAACACCCAGGTCTCAGTTGTCTGATATTCTGGAGGGTGGTCCTTGTGGTCCTAAAGTTTAGTTAGTGCTGCATTCTTTGAGTCTATAGCCCCCTGCTTCAGGAAGCTCTCTGATTTAATCATGCATTCACCAATGGGTCTTCTTTCCAGGGCTCTTATTGGACAATAGATACGTGTCCAGATATATCTCGCAAGAGGCGGCATCCTCCAGATGATGACGTGAGTGTTGTTCTTTCCAGACAGCATGGAGCAGGAGAGGGAATTCCCTTCTTGTTCCAAGGAGTCCTTCCAGCACCAGACCATGGTATCGTTTTGGGGACAGGGTGTGCAGATGGGGAGACAAAGGCTAGGACTGAATGAACTAGCATGTATGTCCTGCTGATTGGCTGCTGTTGCTGCTGTTCAGTAGGAAAGTCAATCTTGTTTAAAGTCCTTTATCCTGACTCTTCAGTGACTAAGGCCCAGTCCTCCTGTTTTCTAAGCCATGAACTTCTATGGTGGGGGAGCTGGCTTCCCATCTGCAGTTTCACTTCTCCATCTGTTTTTGATTTCTGCTCCTTTTCTTTTCTCTTTCTTCCCCATCCACAGATACCACAAGACTCCCCAGAGCAAGAGGCAAGTAAAAGCCCCCGAGGGGCTGTTCCAGTCAGCACAGAAGCCTCTTTGCCACCCGAGGCCACCCCTCAGCTGTCGCTGCAGAGCACCACCCCTATTGCCAACTACAGTCAGGTCAGCGGCAGGGAAAAGGATAAAAGCCTTATGGCGGGGCGGGGGGGAGGGAAAGGAGAGGGGGAGGAGTGCGTGAATGGAAAAGCAAAGTGGTGAGAAGAGTGGGAATCATAAAAATGGTGATACAGAGGCAAAAATCAGGGAAGAGGCTGAAATTGCAGAGGCAGAAAATAAGGAGGAAGTGAATTTTAACAAAGGGCTGGATGGAGGTAAGGATAAAGGCATAACAGTATTAGCTGAAGAAAAGGCTGGAGCCAGTGTGCTGCAGGGTGGTGGTTTTTTCCTCAAGATTGGGAAGATTTGTTGGGAGATGAGCTAAGTGATATGGGATATCAGTGCATGTTCTACCTGGATCCCTGTCCCAAGTTATAAAACCTAGTACAAGCTAAAGGTCTTACTTCTGCCTTCCTTAGCAGGGTGCAGGGCCTGTGGATGTTGCCTCTACTGTGGCAGGGGGGCAGGGCCGTGAAGGGGCTGATGTGCCACCCCCGCTGTACAGTGCCAACCATGACTTCAAGTTTTCCTACTCTGAGATCAACTTCCAGGATCTTAGCTGGTCCTTCCGAAATCTCTACAAATCCATGCTGGAGAAATCATCTTCCTCCCAGCACGGTGAGTAACTGTATGCGTCATGTGGGGTGGGCAGGTATCTGCCCACACAGTCTTGTCCACTGATCTATCCTTGGTATCTCTCAGATCTTTCCTTGTTTAGGAGCCTGTGCAAACAGACTTTCCTTCTTTGGCATGCTGTAATTAGTTCTGCCAGGAGCAGACAAGAAATCTGCATGTCCTTTATCTATTGCTCCCCCTAGTTCTCTCAGAATAAAGAGGAGGATGATTAAAATACCTTGTGTTGATACAAAAGCAAATACTGAAATGGCAGAAGCTTAGAGAAATGAAGTCCTGAAGAAAAGCATGTTGAAGTATTCACAATCTATCAGGCTAGAAACCATAAGAAGGAGGGGACTGTTGCATGTGGAGTTTCACCAAAAGGAGAGTGGAAAGTCATTTTTGTTCAGATCTGTTAAAACTAGGACTGTACAAGGCCTTGGAGAATTAAGCTTTGTGGATTGAGAGCATGGAAGAGAGTTTACACCATTCACGCCTTGCATTTCTGGGATTGAGGAAGCAGCCACCAGAGGGCAGAACCGCTGTAGGGATGAGATGAGATGAGATGAGATGTCCACGGGAAACACTTCAGAAAAATCTTTGGTCGTTGTTCTTGCCTTTAAACACTCTTCTAAATATTAGTCTGATGTAAAAAGGAATATATTATTAGATGAGCCTCTCACCTATGCTGTCAACCATCACAGAGTGCAGGCAAAGTTTGCTACTCTAGGAGGAGCCTCCTGAACTTGTGGCTTCAGAAATAAAAATGTATTACTTTTACTGCTTTCATCCTGCCAGCACTTGAGATTCCTAGTAGGAGCCTGTTGTGTGAGGTGTTGCAGAATGAGCAAGCCACAGAAATTTAGAGAACAACCTTAATTCAGTGTGTGCTTCTGTTTGTAAAAGCTTAGCGGCTGGCTGGTTTTTTTTCCCCAAGTCTTCAGCTGTAAGGTAGTCTAGGAAAGCTTGCGGTTTTTGAGGAAATTTTGTGGACAAGTTTTGAGTCAGGATGGCAGTATTCATCCTCTTGCCCTATCACGGTAGTAGGATGCTCTAAGGGTTGATTTTGGATCTAGTGAAAAACTGAGGCTTGCTTGCGGATGGTCAAGTAAGGGCACTCAAAGTAAGAAATGGGTAGCTCTGGTTAGTGGCATGTAATGCCCTTTGCTGTGATTTTTTCCCGGAGGTTCCACAGTGTACGGGGAGAATGAACAAGGGAGGCAGACATAAGAGATCTGCTGAGTTCCTGATATGGAGAAGAATGGAGAACGCCTGATGCTCTTGCATGTAGGGGGTGCCTGAAATACAAGAGGGGAGAAATGACACTCCTGATGAGTCAGGAGGAATGAAAATAATAAAGGAGCCCTGATGCATGCAATGTGCTCTGTGTACAAAAGAAATAGAATGTGTGACCTCTAATGGTCTGTGTGAGGAAAAATTGTGAAGGTTCCTGACCAAGCTGTTTGTAAGATGGGAACTGAAGGCAGCTTTTGGAAACAGCAAGTCAGATTTATCAAGTTACTAAATGTTTTCTAACCGTTTTGTTGTTTAAGTTTGCTTAATGTCATTTATAGGAAAACAACATGTCAGGAGAGCATAGGTTACTTTGGTAAATATAGGAAAAATTCAAGGAGGAATTTAAGTGCCTAACTCTGTACTAGAAGTTTAAATCCTGCTGGGGCTTTGTTGTAGAGCCTTTTGTTTTGAACAGAATCTGGAGCATAGGGAGGACATAACTATGCAGGTGATAGTTGTTGGCAGCCTGCAGAGGGCACTCCAAAAGCTTCATAAATAGCAGAATGAGCAGCTTGAAATTAGAGATGGATACTTTAAGCAGAGGTCTGATCTAGGCAGCTCTTAAAGCTCCCTCCTCTTTATTTTCCTCGGCAGGTTTCTCTTCTCTCCTTGGTGACATGCAGCCCTCCAACCACAACTACTACATGTACCAGCAGCAGCAGCAGCAAGGCCCCTCATCAGTGGGTGCTGCTCCCCCACTCCACACTCCAACCCCAGAGGGTTGCCCATCGCAAGGGGGAAAGCAGCAGGGTGGTGAAGGTTATGGCCCTCCACCAGTGATGTCCATGCACCCACCTCCAATGCAGCATGGAGGCTACCACCAGCATCAACAACATCACCCACACTCCCACCCACAGCAGCAGCCACATCAGCACCAGCAGCAGCAACAGTCACAGGCTTCAATCAACAATGCTGGCTTTGGTGAGTCAGGGGCAATGGAAGGAACAGCTGGGGAAAAGGGAGCAGAGAGGAGCCCCCAGACAGAAATTCCACAAGTGATCATTCCCTAAGTAGTGCCTACATTGTGTGTGGGAGAAGGGTGAAATCCAGTTATGATTGAAATCTGAGAGGGAAACTTCTTCCTTACTGAAGGAGAGGAGGATACACACACAGTGGGTTTGGGATTCTGTTTAGGGATGGAAGATAAAGTCAGGGGCTAAATGACAAAGGAGGCACCATCCCCGGTCTTCCAAAGCAGAAAGGATTTCTCGCTACTGTAGCATCAGGCTCTTTGGTGAAGAGGGGCCAATCATTTTATATTATGGGGTGGAGGGAAAGGGTGGTCTGTACTGGAATAATCTTGTCCCCATTTCATTCCAGCATTTCCCCCTGATTGGTGCTCTAACATCGATTCCCTGAAGGAAAGCTTCAAGATGGTAAACCGGCTGAACTGGTCTAGCATTGAGCACTCCCAATTCTCAGGTCAGTGTTGGCCTAGTGGCTAGGTCTAGTAACTAGGGCTGTAGTCTAGAATATGTGAGTGCTGTGCTTGGATCTTTTTTTTTTTTTTTTTGAGGTAACCGTGTCAAGTCCATGGGTTTCTCAGTGACTCAGCTCTTCTGTTTGTAAAATGAGGTGTCCTACTTCATGGGTTCTGTTACAGACCCTGAAGCACTTGAACACTTCAACAATTTGGGGCAAGGGGAATTAATTCATAAAAGTATGTCAGAAAGCTAACTGAGATTTTTCCCTCCTGCTCTTCCCTCCCCTACCTGAGTCAGTGAGACAGTATCCTATATGTGGAGCTCCCCAGGAGTTTGGTGACAGATTCAAAGCAATTAAGTTGGGTTTGTGGGGAGAAGGTAGGATTTAGGGGCAGAAGACAGAAACTCTTTGCAGGGAAGACCTCAGTGCAAGTGCTGTCCTTGACATTGTCCTTTGTCCCCTGCAGAGCTGATGGAGAGTCTGCGCCAGGCTGAGCGGAAGAACTGGACGCTGGATCAACACCATATTGCCAACCTCTGTGACTCCCTTAATCACTTCCTTACCCAGACTGGTCAGCTCCCTCATCTGGTTGGCCCACAGCAGCCCCCCCGAATCTCTGATTCTTGTGCCCTGAACAGTGGCAAACAGGAGCAATCCATGAACCAAGGTAATTAGGAAGGAGACTAAAATGATGGGTAAATGAAGGTCCAATTCTGGGAATGTCCTAAACTACTGGCTGCCTTGCCAGGCAATATAGCACTAAGCAACTCAGGCTGGGCTGTCAGAGCTGTTTGTAGCAACTCAGCTACCTATGGCTTGAAAGAATTAGGATGTCCTGTGTCTGTGGCCCAGACAGACCGTTATTATGTGATGCATACCATTGACAGGCAACCTCTCCAGGCAGAAATAAATTTAAAAAGTAAACTCATGAAAGGAGGAGGGGGTGGTGTTTTTTGTAGGTGACTAACAGGAATGGCAAGGTAGAGAGATTGCTGTTCCAGATGACAGGAGCTGTAGGAGCTGTAAAGATGACAGCTCTTGCATCCATGTTGGAGAAATACTGACTGGGCAAGAAGTAGGAGGATGCACTCTGAGGACAGCACAGAGGATATCATAGTCTTGATACAACTGTGATGGTGTGTGTCATCTAGTACTGAACTAAATGGATGATATTGAGCCAGCTTGTGGCGTTTCTGGATGAAAATTTTCTTCTTTTACAATAATAGAGAAACTTCTGCTGGTTCCAAGAACAAGATCCCTGACCAAGCTATAGCTTGCAGTTAGAACCCAACAGCTGAACATCTCCTCAGTATCCCGTGGGTCTGAGTGAGTTGCTCTGTGGCTGAGCTGCCAACCAGTCATGGCCAAGACAGCTGACTAGAACGTTAACAGGGGTGTTTTTTGTTTTGTTTTGTTTTTTTTTATTCTTGTCCTTTCACAGTGAACTCCTATGGTCAGCCCCAGCCTCCCCATCTCTTCTCCGGGCCATCTCCTATGTACCAGATTTCCACCCAGGACTCGCCAGGATATAATCGCCCAGGTAAGGGGTGACCTTAAGGGATATTATACCAATGAATGTTAAAGAACTGGTTCCCAAGCCCTTTGTGCATTTCTCCCAAAGCACTTACTAATCAAATGGAGCACTGAGGTAGAGAGGGAGCCTGGACTGCAAGGGACCCTCCATTTACGGCTCTGCCATAGCTCTCGCAAGGTTTAGGATTTCAGTGGCCTGATGTCTTTCACTTCACATAAATAGTCTTCTAGCTCAGCCTCACCCTCAGTTGGTTGTTTGAAGGCAACTTTACGTGAGAAGCTTCTGTTGATGCTCTATCAGCAGTCAGCTGTAAGGAAAGTTAAGGAGGCTGAAACTTAACGTCTATGGAAGCTGCTGTGGAGAATTTCACAGCAGACCACCTACAGACATTGGTAGATGCTGTCTGACAGGAAGAAAATGGTGACAATAATGTTCTTGCTTGTTAGACTTGGAAGGGAGAAGGCCTGAATCCCTTATACTTTCTTTTGCCCAAGGGCCCACTGTGAAAAAGCATGACATTTTTTTTTTTCTAACTGTTCTCTTTCCTTTCTCTTCTTTTTTCTTGTTTTTGGCTCAGCTCACCATCTGGTCCCTCGGCCTCCAGGACCTCCTCCAGGCGCCAATGAGGAAATCCCCGATGATTTCGACTGGGACTTGATCACCTAGCGAGTTACAGACTTGATAGCCCGTCCTTCGTGAAGGACGTGGGAGGGGAGGGGGACATGGGGTGAATGGTGCCAGCACCACCCTCCCCAGCCTCCCTGCCTTGCCTGTATATAGATATATATTCTCTATCTCCGCCAGAGAAGCCACCGCAAGATGCTGCCGAAGATAATCCTTCCTTGCGTCCTGTTTTATCTTCTTTTTCTTCTTTTGTTTATTATTATTATTGTTATTATTATTATTATTATTACCAATAATTGAGCACAGCCCTCCCCTCCTCTGGTGGCCTTGGACGCATCAGATCGGCTCTTCCGTGTTGCGTGGTGCCCTGTGGAGGGCAGAAAGATGGGTCCTTGGTGCCATGAAAAGACCTCGGAAGGCTGAATCCTCGTGTGCATCTTTCTCTGCCTCCATCATTTTGCGTTTAACAATCCCTCTTTCCCTTCAAGGTGGCCGGTGAATCTGTTGTATTGGCTACTGGAGTGAGAGAGCCTAGTGGACCCTGGGAGCCTGTAGTTATGTTGTTTCGTAAATGTTGTAAAGGTCAGGGGGCTAAAGGGACACTGGAGGGGTGATCTCAGCTCTGTGAACTTTCTCGCACCAGCAGGAAAAGCAAGAAAAGAAGTAGAGTTCCCAAGTACAAAGAGAGGGAAATCCCTGAGGTAGGGAGAGCTGAGCTGAGCTGGGAGGGTAGGTCTGAGCTTGGAGAAAGGAGAAGGTAGCAGAGATGGTATTTCAGCAGAGAAGTTTGGTTTCAGAATGCAGTGCCACCTGTGTGGACTGAGAGAGATTTTGAGGGAATCCTGACCTATTTTCTACATTGCCCTTTGCAGCCTCCAGGTGAAGCCCATCAGGTAAAAGAAGTGGTCAGGGGTGTCACATGTGATTCAGCAAATTCTGTTCCCCAGAGCTTTTAATTTCCCCCCACCCCTTCAAGCCCTTCTTCAAAATATGTAGTGAGGCTCTTACTTGCATATGCAAATTTGGAAGATTTCTGCCATCAGTATTTGTTCAGTTGTTCTCTGGCCCTCTGCCTCGTGTGTTTCCTTGGAGGCTGTCCTTGCCTGTGGCTGGAGAGTGTCTTGTTGCGTAGGTGCCAGTTCTCAGTCAGTGGTTCCCACTTCATGGATGGGCTGATGGTGGGAGGAGGAAGCTGCTGCTCAGAGCGGAGCTTCTGCTCAAGGGGCCCGACCCTCCAGTCAAGTAACGGGGAGGCCCTTCCCAAGTGTTTTTTGTAAGAGATGCGTTAGAAGAGAGGGGACGAAGCAGGACAGATTTTTAAACCAAACAGCCAAAGAGTATAGTATAAAAGGGAGGAGGGTCAGAACCCTTGCGGTTCAGCTGGGGAGATGATGGAATCTAGTGTAAATCCTGAAGGATGAGTTTTGTCAGCACTTGCAAATCAGGAAGGTGGAAAAGGTGCAGGAGCAGGAGTGAGTGTTGAGATGCCTCCTCCCCAAAGCTGTGTTCTTTGTTCCCCTTTTTTCTGGTATGGCTGTGTTCTGTCAAACCTCTTGTTTCCTTTTACCATTTTGTAAAGCCTCCCCCCAGCCCTTATTCCCTGTTTACCAGTGAAGGGAACCAAGATGGAAACAAAACATCATGGCCACTTGACAGACCTGGGGCAGGGGCATAATAACCTCTGCTCTGACTGCAGGAAGGTGGGGAACTAGCATTGCTTTTTCAGTTTGCTGTAGGGATGAAACAGTTGGATCTTTGTCAGGGAAGTGGACAGAGTCTCATTGTATTGGGGGGGGCGTGGAACATTTTTGTTTCTTTTTTTTTCTTTTTTTTTTCTGTTTTAAGTGTGTATTTGGGGGGGAGTTCGTCATTGAGTGTTTCTGAGAGAAATGAGGAATCCCAGAGCCAACTTCAAGATGGAGCCAGCTGTTCTCTCTGCTGCCTCGGGATGGGAATGATACAGCTGGGAAACACGTGTGATGGGTGTCCATGAAAAGTGGCACCAGAGACAGGCAACCACATGAGACAACCTCTGGTAGGTGCCACTTACTGCTTTGCAGAGGACATTACCCAGAGCCGGCCCTGTGCAAGTCTGAAAACACCACCGGGAGAAAAACAAACCAAGATGGCTCCTTCTGCGTATCCAAGTGCTCCTCATTTGCATATTCGCCTCATTTGCGTATTAAGTTGCGCCTCATTTGCATATGTAAATACATGCCGGTCAGTGTGCAAATCGGCCTCGTTCCTCTGCCCCTGAAATAAATGTGCGTTGTTAGTGCGTGGGAAGGCATCGGGTGGGTGGCGTGGAGCTTTGCAGGGTGCGTGGGCGCCGGCCCGCGGGGAGGGAGGGGAGGGCAGGGGAGGGCAGGGAAGGGGAGGGAGGGCAGAGGTGCCAGCCTGTCCCGGAGAGGGGTTCTTGCAGGCCCCTCCAGTGTGATGTGGCCCCTGCGCCTGGTGTCAGTGGTCAGGGAGAGAGGGGCGTGGTCTCACGAGTTTATTTTTGTGCATGCTTTCTTAATAAAAAGAAAAAGTGAATGTTTATGGTTTAACTCTTTTGGTGCCAGTATTGAATTTTTTTCTCAGCGGCGCCCGTTGGGTGGCTTCGGTTCCCATCTACTTACCGTAGAAATGGAATTTGGGTCTGGACATCACTAAATTAACAGCCCGCACCTACACGTACTTTACGACTGAGAGTTTTCAGGATCTCAGGAGAAAGAGTTGAAAGTGCCAGAAAGGCAAAGTGATAACTGTACCAATGCCTGGTGGCTGGCTGCCATGCCCTTCGTTAACGTTAGTCCTTCAAGGAAGGACTAATGCAAAAAGCAGATTTTAAATTTCACCCTTCAGAGTATCTAGTGAACATTGGCTTTTCAGGAGTAGTGAACTTTCAGGCTTGGGAAGCACCCCCAAACAGCCTGACTGGGTGAAATTTTTATCTTCCTCTACCAGACAGTGTGAGAAGCGCATCTCTCTGGTCAGGAGCAGGACGTGACTGCGCTCTGCAACAGGCTCGTTCCCCCCCGCCTTCTCGAGGTCAGACTGGAGGTTACCACTTCACAAGTGCAAGGTTTTACCAAATGGCTAATAGTCCAGCAGCCACCTAATGTGGTTCATCAATGACTGCAGTTGCTCAAATTCTGCTCGTGTGCTGTCTTAAAATGCAGGAGGTGGATTTGGATAATCTTGGACTACTTTCTAAAAGGAAGATCTGGGACTCTGGTGGTGGAGGCAGTGTTGGGGAGACAGTGAGTGAGTGCATGCTAGCAAACATAGCTAGGGCATGTGCGTTAAACCAGTTACTACTGTACAGTGATGTATTTGCCGGGACAAAGAAATATCTTGAGCATTTGCCAGGGCATGAAAGTCAGTTCAGTGCAGCTGACTGGGGTGAGTGCTCTTCTAATGTGCTGCTGTAAGAAAACGTAGCACTACCCTCTAGGGAAATCTTCAGGGGGAAAAAAAACCCCTCAGACCCTAAGTGTAGTCAGAGGAAAGATGGGATGACAGATTCCAAGGAGAGACATGAAAGTTTGTTTCATCTGCTGTTTATCAGAGACAGGAGATGTAGAACACAGACATATGCAAATAACTCTATTGACACTCTCATCTAGCAATTCAGAGGTTAGACTACATGATTCCACCACAAATCATTCTGCAAGCCTGCTTTCTTCTTTAAAGGTTAAGTACTCGGTGTCTCCTGCTTCACCAGAGTTTTCCCTCAGATTATTACTCTTGGTACTTCCCATCTCTCTAGGGCGGGATATAAAAGGGGTTTAGCTGTCTGATTTGAATCATCTTGGTGCGCGGTGTGTGGATCTGCAGATTAATCAAATGTGTTGGAGCAAAAAAAAAAAGCTGTTAAGTGGAGAGCGATTGATGTGCGGAGCCATAGCTTGCTCCTTCTACAGTGGTGATCAGAAGTCCTGCATTACACTGTGCTGCTACCGTCCTTCTCTGTCGAAGTCTTGCTTCTGTCAAGGGAGTAAGGGATCGAACGCGTTGCTTCCTCAGTAAAGGCACCTTCCAAGATTCCTTGCACTGATTGCCGTGCCTTTGCCCTGAAGTCCCGTCCCACAAAAACATAGAGCGGGGGGTTGATGCAGCTGTTGGCATATGCAAGTGCTGTAGTGAGGTGATCCCAGAGGATCAATGACTTCCTCAGTCCTGTTCCAAGAGTAGGTACAAGCCACAGAATTCCAACTACATGGTATGGAGTCCAGCAGATGAAGAATGCAGCTACCACGAGCACGATTGTTCGCAGCGTCCTGTTGCGAGGCTTGTGAAACTGATTTGCACACATTCTGAAAGCAATAAGGCCATAGCAAACTGCCATTATGCCAAAGGGGAGTATGAAGCCAAAGACAGCCCTAGTGATGTTTATTGTCATCCAGGCAAGGGATCCAGAATCATCAGTTTCATAGAAATTTTCCCATGAGTAATTACCATTGTAGTCTAAAGGTATGTATTTTTCCAATAACTCATTTACAGAATCGTAATCTGACATTTCATCATCTCCAAAATTGTACCCACACTCTATTTTGCCATCATGAGCACTAGTGTCACGGTAGTAAAAGACAGGACAAGAGAAAACAAAGGCCAGGATCCAAATGCCACTGCATATTAGTGATACCAATTTCACTGTTCGATGATTTTGACACCAGACAGGTTTCATCACAAGGAGGCACCGGTCAATGCTGATGGCCACGAGTAGAAAGACACTAGCAAACATGGTGAAGATTATGACTGAGGGAATGACTTTGCAGAGGAACCAACCATACAGCCAGTGTTCATTGAGGGCCAGGTGAACAATGGAAAATGGCAAGGACAAGCAGCACAAGAAGTCAGCCACAGCAAGGTTTAGGAACCAGACAATGTTCACAGACCTTTTCATTTTCAGGCCAGCTACCCAGATCACCAATCCATTGCCTGGGATACCTATGATGAAAATGATGATGAAGATAGCAATGGAGACAATGGATTCTGATGCGTAATAGACAGCAGCCTCTTCATGTGAACTGCTATTACCCAGGAGTCCAGGCATTCTGTAGCTATAAAACAGAAAGCAAATCAATCAGTAGGCAATTCACACCCTCCTCCCCAAATTCTTCTCTTTATCTGTACTGCAGCACCTGAGTCAGGTGACAGAGGTACAGAGGCATCAGGCTATACAAATTTGTGCTAAAGGCTTACTAATCTGACCATTGCACACCTTCATCACTCTCAAGGTGGCTAAGGTACATGAGCCTCACTGTTCAAACAGGGGGGCTGTATACACTTAAGTTCTTCTATCCGTCATCCCCTTTGATTTCAGTCTGGTTTTTTTTAGTCTCCACTCTGAAGTGGAGCTCTCTATTCACATGCCCACAGTATCACCAGTTGTAGTTCCTGATCGACTTCCAGCTTTCTGTACACTTCTCTTCTTCAGAAAGGCTAAGTCAGCATTTTACTTCCTTTTCCTTTTAAACCGAGTGATTTCTTCTGGCTTAACCAGTGAAATATGTTTAGGTTGAGAAAGCAATGCCCGTCTTAATGACATAACCCTGTTCCACTCTCTGGACATTATAAATAGAACAGACAGGACAGCAGTTCCTGTTCGCTAAGGGATACTTTTAGGGAAGTCTCAGTGAGCACTTCCTTCTCCCTGCTTTTGCTCTGAGCTCTCTGCTGGTTCCTTAGAAAGCTAGTCTTGATGAGGAGAAAGGCAAGGAATCACTGCTTTAAGAAGAACAGAGAGAGATTTAGTTGTAGAAAGAAAAACTAAAATACAGAGTAATAGCAGTAATGTTCTTGAGACATTTTAGATGTAAGAAAAGGTGTCGTATTGCAAGACAATGAAGCTGAGCTACAGAATACTTAAGTGACCTTTTAAAACTATGAGAATAGAAGTGAAAAAACTTTAATTGCTCAGTTATTCTTGGACTTAGATATTAGTAAATTTAGAAAGGAAAGGAAATCTAGCAAAGTCAAGACAGAACTGAGAAAAAGAGCCTGATCTTCATCCTTTAGGCATTAATAGAATTGTTTATAAAATCCCTGTTAACTAAACCCTTGCCGAATCAATGAAGGAATGCAGGAAACTGCATAGTTGAGAGCTGAATACAGCCTGCAGAAGCAACTGAGGAGACATGAATAAGCCAACCCAGACTGATTCTGTTTTAGCCTCTATCATGCTAGTACTTAAATGCCAGTCAGGGACTGTCGTGTGCAGGACTAAATATCAATATTATTAAAAAAAATATTCCAAATCATCAATCTCTTCTTGCATAACATATAATCTAAATGTGGAGCATTGTCCTGGTTTCGGCTGGGATAGAGTTAATTTTCTTCATAGTAGCTAGCATAGTGCTGTGTTTTGGATTTAGTACTAGAAGAATGTTGATAGCACACGGATGTTTTTAGTTGTTGCCAAGTGGTGCTCAGACTACTCAAGGACTTTTTGAACTTCTCCTGCT